>JAENRU010000196.1:0-45966 GCA_016647705.1 Eucommia ulmoides | reverse complement strand
AATTGTTCTCCTATCTTAGTTCAATCTATTGACTAGAATCATGCATTTTGGTCATATAGTGCTTGATACGATGACACCTTGATCGTCAACAAGATATCTATTAGTATAAACAGATTTCATTAATGCCGCACAACCATCCCCCTTACCAGAAACTTTCACGACATAACCCCTCAACATATCCTTCTAACACTTGAATCGTATTTCTTGATAACGTTAATCCATAAATAGAACACTGTATCACTTCCACTTGGGCACTTAAAGGAGTTAGAAAATTCAACCCAAACGTTTAAATACGTACCAGCTTCTGCACTACAGTTTCCCCCAAAACAGCTTTTCTAATAAGGAAATTATTACTTGGGATTACTACCCACCTTTCATGGTAAAAATCACTCCATTTAAGTTATCGCCCCTTACTACTGCATGAGTTTTCTTCCCCGGACTAATCATACACTGCCGACTTATTTCACTTTGATGACAATTATCATCCAGATTACAACACTACGATAACACTTATGATTTCAGAATTCTAATTCCAAATTACGAATAACCGATCAATAAAATTTCCAGATTTACTAATCCTTATCATTTTTTATTTAAAAGCATATCTTATCCCATATTAATCTATATTTACATTGAATTGGTGCATCATGCAATCGAACAACAAATGCTAAGATTTCCCATTTCCATTTCAAACTAATAATAATACTCACACAATTTCAATAGTTTAGCATTACTAGGCATTGCATATATTGTTCTATTCACCTCTTGTAAGGCCTCTTCTGCCAATTGACATTGTTAACCTTACACATTTTATTTTCAAATCCTCAAAACTTCATCATTCTTTCAGACACACTAATAAGTTCTACATCAATTTCCCACTGCATTGGTTGGACATCTGACTTTTAAATGTCTACACTATGGTCAAACAATGCCAAACAGCTTTACCATCTGACTAGCCGCCCATTAAACTTACAAGGGTCTCAACGCAACCCATAAATTAATATGAACAACCAACTCACCAAATTCCGACCCAAAATATTTGCTATAGTCAGTCCTGTGACCATCTTCATTCCCTGTCTCTCTAATCTTTCCCAACTGGGCATCTAATTTATGCGCTTCTACCATACAATCGATAAATATCAACTTCACATTTGTAAACTCAATTCAAGTGGTCATCCGACCAACTGCCCAATAGACTTACAAAGATCCCAACTCGACACATACATTAGTATGAATAACCCAAATATGCACAACCACGTTTTTCCCGATTTTTGACTTAAAGCACAAATCCCGTCATATAGGAAATGTCTCTAAATGTCAAAACGAATACAATCACTAATAGCTCCAAAAGGTTTCGAGTTCCAGTCACATGTTCTCGGCCTGCTCCATATTCCGCCACCCCACCACTTCGACTTCCTTTGGGTTTACTTGAATATTATACCTCAAGAGCACTAGTCCCAAAATTACCACTCAATACAACCAATACTCATATTTATTGTATTTGGCCTACAATCGCACAATCTTAGTAACATATTTTGGAGATGTTCTACATACTTTTCTCTACTATCAACCGGATCACCATTTTCACCACGTCAGTCTCTAATCTTTAATTACGAATACCCTACTAAAAAATCTAACACTCTACTCTGTTGCAGTCGATTTAACAACCCATCCATTCTAATTGATGCATTACCAACACTGGATCTTCATGGAAAAACACACCAGGTCTACAATTCCCGATATTCCGCAAAATTTCATACACTACAGAAATTATTTAAATTCAACTACATGCAATCAATCGTCAACTTAAATTAATCCACTCAATTTTTCCTATACCATGGTGATCACCTTTAAAGTCCCAAGGTTCTAATTTCAAGTCTCGTTTTCCCACATTTCATCAACACAATTATTAATCACGCCTACTAGCACCCCGTCAATTTCTTGGACCTATATAGGAAAAATCTCTAGCTACTGCAATATCCACTGCCAAAATTTGTTTGAACTGATGCCCAACACCTGCATACTGAATTGTGATATCCTCTCTTTAACACTTTTCTAACCTCCTAGACCCACTATCGGACTAGCGGAGGTAATAGTTACGCCTTCCCTACGATACATACTTTTATTCGTCACAAATTTGACTCTACCCGCAACTCTATATTACTCAATCAAATAGACTATATTTACACCCACCTTCTATCCTCCCAAACCCACAATTCTCGGCTACTTTTTACATATCATCTTTTATTTCATTTGCTATATTTCCTCGTTCCCACACTTTTATTCAACCTTTTTGTCAACCCAAAACATTTTTCTCGCCACAGCTTTCTCACATTCTTAGTTCCAACTATTTAACTTCCCTTCTTAATATTATTATAAGATTCTTTCCAACTTCAGTGTTCTACTCTACTATCTAGTAATTAAGAACGACTTACTAAGTGCTACCGATCGTTATCTCATCCTTACGTCATTTGTATATAATTGTTTCTCAATTAACAACTTACATTTTCCAATACTGTATTATTTCACCATCGCGATCCACCTATTACCATTACTATAACATTACTCAAATCCGCTACTAGCAATATCACCACGGGGTCGTATCACTACTTGCCAACAAGACAACCCTCCATGTACCATACCAAAGCACAAACTAATAAAATGAAAGGCCTAACACTCACGCACAAAACTAACTTATCGACACCCTATCTCATGTCCCCTACTGACTAGACAACTGGTACGTCCTACTATCTCATGGTTTTCCACTGACACATTTCCTAACAAGTCTACAGAACCTATAACCTAGGCTCTGATACCAAAATTGTCACAACCCACCCCAGACCCCCGTCATGTGGGGCTGGTATGACATTGACAAGACATCACCTAACTGACCAACCAAATACAAGACTACAGTATACAAAATTGTCATATATACAACATATACATAATTCCAATGTCATAGGGGTACATTGTCCCAAATATAAGAACAACCAAACAAAACCCATGAATCTCACTTAGACTCATCTCTAATACCTCGTCTCAAAATTATTCTCAAAATGACTCCATCGCGAGACCCACATAACTCTATCTAGCGCCAGTAGGGGACTGACTGACTCTTGACTATTTTACCTGCGAGTGTATTGTCTTCTTAGTAAAATATTTTAAAATAATGCTTCATTCTACAACATCTAAATGGATCAAGCGTAAGTATATAAACAAGACGTAACTAGTAAAATTCTCCATAATATAAGCAGTAAAAATAAACCAATAAGTATAAGTTCCATTCAAACCCATCTAGTATAAAATAATACCATTCACCATAATAATTAATAAATCACCCAATATAAGCAAAACACCATATCTCAAATACACATCTCAAACACAACACACACTGGCTAGCCATAGTAATCGTTTTAACCTCACAATTAGGAGTTTCAATGGTATCGTTCCATCCGTAGGATATGCCTTCCTAGCAGAACAAATGACCATATGCCCGGATGCCCATCGGATAGGTCATAATATCAATATCCACATGTCGGACCACCTATCAATAGGATATAATATCAATAAACGTGTGCCAGATGCCCGTTGGCAAGACATAATATCAATAACCACCTGCCGGACGCTCATCGACAGGACATAACATCAATAACATCAACAACAACTACAACTCAATAAATAATCAACGCTCCACCAAAACAGAAAATCAACAATATCGTCAAATCGATAACAACATCATCAAATCACAAATCAATAACTTAATCTCATCAATATCAACAAAATCCCCAACATCCACATCTTTTTCTCCAAAACTGACTTTTAATCCAAAAATCATATTTTTCGCATTCGTTTGGAAACCGTCTAATTTCAACAAAACCATTTTTCATCTTCCTTTTAAAACCACCATAATTTAACGAAAATCTATTTCCTCAACTTACCCAAAATATGCTTGATCCATATCATTTATAAAATCATACAGTCCACGTAAAACTATTTTTTACACATATGTATATAAAAATAGTTTGGCAAGAAGACAATACACTCACCTGATTATCCGCTTTCGAATACTTTGACCGCCTATTCTCTACCAGTAATCCTGTGCCCGCGAACCTAATAGTGACAGGGCCTAAATTAATATTTTTACGTTGAAATAACCCAACCATGCCATGAAATCCAAATTTTCGTAATTTTCTATTCCCCACATTTTCTTTTGGAATATTATCATTTAATTAACATCGCTCCATTACGGTTTACTATATAAACTTTGTTCATATACCCGGTCTCATTATTTGTTTCATCATTTCGACAACTTCAATTCTAGCAATTAAATTAACAAATCATGAAATTTTAACGAGAAACGTTACCTGTTCCGAATTGGTTGTCGATCTCCTCACTAATTCCTTGATTTTTGCTTACTACTGCCCACCGCCTAAGCATATGATGCACTGCCTAGGCGGACGAGCTCATTTACAGTTCTGAGTTACGCACTGACGACCTACCGCCTAGGCGAGAAACTTCCACCTAGGCGAACTCCCGCTGTTCTACATTCTGTTCGGCTCACTGCAAATCCATCGTTGCGGCGAATTTACCACCGTCGCGACTAACCTGTGATAGGTTCAATTGCTCCTTCACTGACCCTTCACCGCCACGGCAAAAACCTCACCGCTGCGGCGGTGATCATCTTCCTTTTCTGCTTTGTTTTGTGAATTCTAGCCGACCGCTTTCTCTCTCCTCGCTAACTCTGACAATCACCACTACCTGAGCATCCCGACACACACAACACACTCCATACCTCACAACCACACACCCACACTCACGAGCACCACCACCCTCACCACTAAACCACAACACCCACACAGCATATACACAACCTACGCCGGCAACGCCATGCAACCAACCACTGTCGGACCATTGTACCACCACCCAAAATTGATGACACACAAACACGAAATTACAATACCGAATCATAACTGAAAACAGGGAGTACCCACTTACCAGCGACAGATCACCCATGCACCGGGACTTCTCTCTTTTCCTTTGTTACTATTGCCGGTGACAGTCCGACGACGCACCCACGACGGGACCAGAACACACACACACACACACACACACTTATCAACACACACACACTCTCTCATTCAAACCCAAAGACTCACCACCGGCGACCCCACACGATCGGTGACAAAACCTCACCGGCAGACCTCACTCTCTCTTCGTTTTCTCTCTTTCCTCTTCTCGATCCTTCTCTATTCTTCTTCGTTCTCCCCCGTTTGCGTGTGTATGAGTCTATATATATATTAATTTAATTGTAATAACATAAATCTCCCCCCTTTTATCTTGTTAAGATAATAATTAGGACAAATTCTAATTTTAAGATTTTTAATAATTACGAATTTACCCCTAAAATTTTTAAATCACACAATTAATAGCACCGTCCACCCCGTTATTTTCAAATGTGCTACAATACAACTTAAACTGAGTGTATATAAAAAATCAGGGTCTTATAAGATTAGATCAAAAGAGTGATGAGTAACAAATAATTGAAGATTATGATAATCAAGATAGGGGTAACTTGGAGATAATTGATGTGTCATTGGATTCCAGTGGTAATGACTCACAGACTGGAGTAAATGAAGAAATAGTTGAATTGGATATAATTAGTATGAGATTAGATCAAAAGAGTGATGAGCAATAAATAACTGAAGATGTGGATCATGCTCCAACTCAGCCAGAAACCGAGGTTCTAGAAAATGTAGCTCAATCCCCAGTCAACATATCACACCAATCGTTTACTGAAGATGTTCTGGAGCCACATAGAAGATAATTACGACAACGCCACACAAGAGGTATTCCTAAATCCACATATGAACCTGAGCTCTCTAGTAAAGTAAAATATCCCACGATTCATTATGTGTCCAACCATCGTTTGTTAGAATCAAATATATCATTTGTGAATCAATTATCTATTGTATCTATTCCTAACAGTGTGTAGGAAGCCTTATCTAATCCCAGGTGGAAAGCAGCTATGAATGAGGAGATAAAATCTTTGCAAAAGAATAAAACATGGGAACTAGTTGATCATCCACTAGGAAAGAAACCAATTGGATGTCGATGGATCTACACCATGAAGTACAAGGCTGATGGCACAATTGAGTGCTTTAAAGAAAGACTGGTAGCGAAGGGATACACTCAAACTTACAGGGATTGACTACACAGAAACATTTGCGCTTATAGCCAAAATCAACATAGTTCGTGTTCTGTTGTCCTTAGCTGCCAACTTGGATTGGCATTTACAACAATTTGATTTGAATAATGTTTTTTGGCATGGTGAATTATCTGAATAAGTTTACATGGATCTCTCACCAGGATGTATGATACCCGAAAAACACAGCTAAAAGGTTTGCAGACTAAAGAAATCATTGTATGGGCTGAAGCAGTCTCCTAGAGCGTGGTTTGGAAGGTTTACAATATCTATGATAACATTTGGGTACCATCAAAGCAACTCAGATCACATTCTTTTTCCTCAAAAGAGAACATGGTAAGATAACTGCACTCATTGTATATGTGGATGATATGGTGGTTATAGGGAATGATCCTAATGAAAGGAAAGCCTTACAAGATTACTTGTCCAAATGATTTGAAATGAAAGATCTAGGCCCTCTGAAATATTTTCTTGGGATTGAAGTATCCCGATCTAACAAAGGGATAGTTCTATCTCAAATAAAATATACTCTAGATCTATTATGAGAGACTAGTATGTCAGCATATCAACCTGTTGATACACTAGTAGAAGAAGGTCTAAAGCTATGTGTTGAGCCTAACCAAGTACCAGTTGACAAAGGAAGATACCAAAGACTGGTAGGGAGATTGTTGTACTTATCTCATACCAGACCAGATCTGACTTATGCCTGGAGTATTGTCAGCCAATTTATGCATAATCCCGGAGAACAACACATAAATGAAGTTATTCGCATTATGAGGTACCTAAAGTTTGCTCCAGGAAAAAGTGTATTATTCACTAAAAACATAGACCATCGAAGCATAGAAGCCTACACTAATGCTGATTGAGCTGATGATGTGGGTGACAGACGATCTACTTCTGGATACTTTACCTTTCTAGGAGGTAACCTTGTATCATGGAAAAGCAAGAAGCAAAATGGTGTAGCTCACTCAAGTGCAGAAGCTGAATTCAGAGGTTTGACAAATGTACTGTGTGAGACGTTATGGCTAAAACTTCTTTTGTGGGATTTGGGCTATCTACCTGAACAACCTATCCGATTGTTTTGTGACAACAAAGTAGCAAGTGACATCGCGCATAATCCGGTTTAACATGATCGCACAAAACACGTTGAGGTTGATAAATTTTTCATCAAAGAAAAGTTAGACAGAAAGATTATGGAATTGCCCAAGATTCGATCAGATGATCAGTTGGCTGACATCCTCACCAAAGTAGTCTCAAATCAAGTATTCTTAAAGTTTTTAGACAAGTTGGGCATGTGGGACATTTATGCACCAACTTGAGGGGAGTGTTGAATAATTTTACCTTCCTACTTTAGAGTAATTATACTTTCTTATTTTAGATATTTGATTAAGATGGTAATTGAGATAATTGGGAATATGATAGCTTGATTTTAGGGTTTCATGTCTAGAATCAAGCTATATATACACCTCTTGTATGAATGAATTGATATGAATGAAAATAATACAATTCAAGAATATCTTGTGAGTGTTGAAGCTCCATTTTGTGAGATAGTAAGAAATTTAATTGTAAATCTTGAATAAGAGTTTTGCTCAAGAAGAGAGATTTGTGAGTGAAACATATTCACTCTAGATTGTAAAGTCTTGGGAAATGAACTTCTCAAGCGGCGATTATAGATGGTTTGGTCTTCACCTGCAAGAAACTCAAAGATAGTGAAATCCTCGAAGGAGCTCGGGGGAGTGGACTAGGCAAAGGGTGTTTGTCAAACCACGATATTTGTGATTTTTGTTTTGATTAAATATCCATTGTGAAATTCATACAAACCACATAAACACTTAGTTTATATTTTGTAGAATTAATTAACAAAATATTTGCCAAAACCTAATTCACCTTCTCTTAGGTAATTCTAGGGCCATTATACGGGCTTATCCAAATTAATTAGATCATTTAATTTTAGTCCATTAAATTTAAATAGAAAATATAATTGAGTTAATAATATGTTATCCAAAATGGACTTGAAAATAAAATTTCCTAACAATCTCCCACTTGGGCTACATATTATTCCTAAAACAATTATATTAGGAAATTCCTTAGGCTCACATTCATATGCTATTTATCCTTAGACTTCTCTTTAAATAATCTGGTCCACCTCATATACTGTACGCGCAAGGATTTAACTTCCTCGTGGTATCTGACTACTCGCAAGTGTACGAGGTTAAAGTTTTAGTATTGTGTAATCGTGAAAGATCGGGTTATCATATCCACAGGGATTGGTGTCATTACTATCGAATACCGTGTTTGTCGTGACCTAATTTTATCTAGGCGAAAAACAAATGTAATTAATTAATTAAACTAATACTAATATAATCTAAATTAACTACACTAATATGCTAATATGTTTTAGGGGAAAGAATTTTCTAGGGATTAACATATTTACAAATATGTGTTCGATCTCGATTTACTCACGTTTACGGTGTTCGACCTATTTGACAATCTCGGTACGTAAACTTCACCGCTACCTCTCCCGAGTGTAAGACGGGAGAATATATGACTTTGAGTCAACAAAGAAGTCTTCTTCAACGTCTTAACGACCTTAGGTCATGTGAGTCTTGTCCAGCGTCATTAATTGCACACAATCCAACTCTCTCCCAGGTTATTGGATCCTGCGTTGTATTTACCCTATTGACAATCTCTGTTCTAAAACTCCATCGCCATCTCTCTCGAGTGTAAGATGGGGGATATAACACAACTTCGTATCAAATAAGAAGTCCCCATCAACGTCTTAACGACCCTAGGTCGCATAAGTCTTACCCCAACGTTATTGATTGTCCACAATCCAAACCCTAACCGGGTTATAGAATTGTGGCGTTTGTTTACCCTTATCCGAATCCAGGGTTTTTAAAAATCCCGTATTCTCCATATATCTAACTAAGTATGATAAACAAATAATACAATAAACACAATCAAATTACGAAGAACAAACATAAACGCAACACCGAAATCATCCAAACAACATATTTATAAATATAATGTTAATCCCTACTACAATCCATGTTTAACTATGGCCATAGCCACATTTACATTGAAATAATGAGCTAAACATGCTCACAGGATCCTAAGATAAAGAAATAAGGAAAAACAATCAAATAACTTAGCCTCGTCCGAAGATAAACTGCTAAGAACGCTCAACGATCGATTCGCCGTCTTCTCCAATTCAGGATATGAGTTCCACCTCTAAAACTTCTAAACCCTAGCCTAAATATGGACTAAGGTGCCCAAATGGATGGGGGGCTCAAGAATACGGAGAGGAGTGGGTATTTATAAGCAAAATATCTCAAAAATATCTCAAAAAATATCTTAGGTTGTGAAAAGGCTCACTGCCGCGGCGGTGGTAGGTCAGTTAGGCTGATCGCCTAGGCGAAGAAGTAGGCGATAGACTTGAAAAAGTTTCTGCTGGATTTTCGCCTAGGCGGTGGGAATTTCTGCCTACATTGAGGTTTCAACAAATGGTGTCTTCTCAGCATCTTCACCGCCGCGGCAGTGGGCTTGTTTCACATTTTTGCCTCCAAGCTTGTTTATCGACCATAACTTTGTCCACTTTTGGTTCGATCTCATCGTTTTCGCTCCAGTTTCCTATCTTTTTATCCCACACACCTGATTTATACAAAAAGTAAGAAAACTAATTAAAACGTAATAAAATACAATATTAACGCTAAAAAACTAACTTAATTCGGTTTGAAAATAGATAGGTAAATTACACCTATCAAATACCCCCAAACTTAGAATTTGGCTAGTCCTTGAGCTAAACACGCACACGAAAATGAGAAACAAAATAAAATTAAATAACAAACATCCTAAAAACAATCTAAACAAAAAGACATGTAATATTCTAGATTTTTGACATGCAATAATGGTGAACGCTATTCTAGATTCCTGTAAACAGTGTTAGTGCGAGACTCAAAAATATGGTTATACAATCAACCGGATTGGATTATCCCCCAACAAAATTCATGACTTAGACCGTATAGGACTAGGATTTTCATAAGCCCGATTGGGGTCCACTCTCCACTAATGTAGGTTAAGTAGTTCATAAAGATCATTAGAGCTTGGTTCGATTTTGGTATAATTGGCCAAGGGTAATTTGAAATAGAAAACGAGTTAATGTTGTTAACCTAACGTTACTCAAGGCTCAACGCTTGGCACATTCACACTCGAAATACCCATAGATAAATTGGAAACAATGCTAAACAAACATTTAAGATCGACGTACTCACTTGTCAAAAAGAAACGAAAATTTAAAGATATTTACATATTTTTTTATTTTTTTTTAACTAACCATGCCCCTAAACTTATTCCATTAGTATGATTTCACAAGTGTGGTTAAAACAAACGAAAAACTACAAGCGAGTACTTGAATACCGAACCAATTCGAAGTTTACCCTAAACCCAACCGCTTACATCAAGTAGTATTTGCAATTGCTAACTTGATTCACTCTAATGTGCCTTTAAATTCAACGGTTTAGGTTTGGAAAAAGGTCAACTAGCTAGGGTATTAGTTTATGTGTGCAGAATTGAATTAGCATTTAGGCTTTGACAAGGTGACGAGGGATAATGATATTGCATGGTAGGCTTAAAAAGGCCTCAAGAGATAAAGAGAATGCCTAAATCACGTCTCCTAAACTACCTCACCTAGGATTTCACCTCAAGTTTCCCCTCAATCAAGTTCTAGAATCCTTAATGTGTCATGAATTTGGCTAATCGATAATCGTCCACAAATTAATTGAATAGAAATTCATTGAGTTTATGTGCTCGTGCAAATTAGGATCTACAATAATTTTTACCAAAACGCATAGTCAAGCACACAGAATCACACATGCATGAGTATTACCCTTGACTTTGAAAACAACCAGGGGTAATTTTCATCATCGGGTGACAACCCAGATGAACACAAAACTCAACATATAAACAATAACACAAAAACATAAGTACATTCTAACCTAAACACACATGTACTACGGGAAAACAATAACACATAAACTAACATACTATACCACACATCACTGCCAAATACAAAATAGACAATGTCCTCAGTGATCCCAATCATTATTCTCAACATATGAAATTACAACATGCTGACAAAAGGGGTTTAGAACACATACCTGGGAGGCGAGAGGATCTCTCATCTGAATCAAGTTGGATGTGACGAATTTAACTTATTTTCAACCTTGGGTTGCCTCCTAAGAAGCACGTGGTTTAATGTCCTCGGCCTGACATTTTCAGAATGCCCTCAAGTATGGTGAGGTTTTGCTTTGTTTGGTTCGATCTTTCAACGAAACACCTCACCGGATTTTGTGCGTGGCCCCGCACAATAAACGACTTGAAATCCCGTCGAAAGGGATGCATCAATACCCGTTGATCTAACATCGCCAAGTACCCTACATAGGAAATAAAAACAAGACTACAAACAAAAATTATATACAAAAGAAATTCCTAAAGTAAAATCAAGTCATTTACTCACAATATCAATAATAAACAACGAAACACAATTCTCGGCAATCGTTACCAAAAACTTGGTGGTGATCGTCGACAACTATATTTAACAGTAACGAATCCCCGGCAACGGCACCAAAAACTTGTACGTCATTGACGGAACTAGAATACGATACACTTGCTTCTCCTATCTAAAACTTAAGTCTTCGGCCGTTACCGTGTTTCTCTGGCAATAACATCAAAACAATCCTCGGCAACAGTACCAAAACCTTGTACGTCGTTGATAGGAATAGAATACGATACACTTGCTTCTCCTATCTAAAACTTAAGTATTCGGCTGTTACCGCGTTTCTCCGGCAATAACATCAAAACAATCCCCAACAACGGCGCCAAAAATTTGTACGGTGAAAGATTCGATCCTCGCGTATCTGACTACTCACAAGTGTACGAGGTCAAAGTTTTAGTATAGTATGATCAGTAAAAGATCGGGTTATCGTATCCACAACGATTAGTGTCGTTACTATCGAATACCGCGTTTGTCATGACCTAATTTTATCTAGGTGAAAAACAAATGTAATTAATTAATTAAACCAATACTAATATTACCTAAATTAACTACACTAATATGCTAATCTATTTTAGGAAAAGAATCGCCTAGGGATTAACGGGTTTACAAACACGTTTTCGATCTCGATTTACTCATGTTTACAGTGTTCGACCTATTTGACAATCTCGGTACGTAAATTCCACCGCCACCTTTATCAAGTGTAAGACGGGGGAATACATGGCTTCGAGTCAACGAAGAAGTCTCACTCAACGTCTTAATGACCCTAGGTCACGTGAGTCTCGCCTAGCGTCATTAATTGCATACAATCCAACTCCCTCTCGGGTTATTAGATTGTGCATTGTATTTATCCTATCGAAAATCTCCGTTCTAAAACTCTCTCACCACCTCTCCCGAGTATAAGACGGAGGATATAACGCAATTTAGTGTCAACGAAGAAGTCTCTCTCAATGTCTTAACGACCCTAGGTCGCGTGAGTCTTGCCCCAACGTCATTGATTGTCCACAATCCAAACCCCGACCGGGTTATAAAATTGTGGCGTTTGTTTACCCTTATCCGAATTTGGGGTTTGTCAAAATCTCGTATTCTCCATTTATCTAACTAAGCATGCTAAACAAACAATATGATAAACACAATCAAACTACGAAGAACAAACATAAACACAACACCGAAATCATCCAAACAACATATTTATAAATATAGTGTTAATCCCTACTACAATACATGTTTAACTATGGCCATAGCTGCATTTACAATGAAATAATGAGCTAAATATGCTCACATGATCCTAAGATAAAAAAAAAAAAGGAAAAACAATCGAAGAACTTAACCTCGTCCAAAGATAAACCGCTAAGAACGCTCAATGATCGATTCACCATCTTCTCCACTTCGAGATATGAGCTCCCCTCTAAAACACCTAAACCCTAGCCTAAATATGGCCTAAGGTGCCCAAATGGATGAGGGGCTCAATAAAGGGGGAAAAGAGTAGGTAATTTATAAGTAAAATATCTCAAAAATATCTTAGATTGTACAGAGGCTCACCTGTCGCAACGGTGGTAGGTCAGTTAGGCTGATCGCCTAGGCGAAGAAGTAGACGATGGACTGGGAAAAGTTTCTACTAGTTTTTCGCCTAAGCAGTGGGAATTTCTGTCTAGGTGGTGGCATTTCTGCCTAAGTCGAGGTTTCAGCAAATAGTGTGTTCTCAGCATCTTCACTGCAGCGGCAGTGGTCTGGATGCCGTGGCAGTGGGCTTGTTTCATATTTTTGCCTCCGAGCTTGTTTATCCACCGTAACTTCATCTGCTTTTGTTTCGATCTCATCGTTTTCACTCCAGTTTCCTATCTTTTTGCCTCACACACCGGATTTATACAAAAAGTAAGAAAACTAATTAAACATAATAAAATACTATATAAACGCTCAAAAACTAACTTAATTTGGTTTGAAAATAGATAGGTAAATTACACTTATCCTATACCAACAATGGAATTACCGTAGCTTTTATCATAATATAGTTGTGACTAAACTATGATGATCACCGTACTAATACACTCAATAACATAGATCAAATGTGGATAAGTAGCATGGAAATTACATGCAATGTGATCTCAGACATGCCTTTTTACAACTAGTCTTTCTTTAGTCTTTAGTGAGATCAATCCTTAGTCTTTCTATCCTTATGTTAAACCACAATTAGAAAAAAGACATTCAGAGTAAATAAAATTTAATCCATCTACTTTATTTTATAGAAATCAAATATACGTATCTAATAAAAAAAAATATTGAACAAACACAAACTCCCATTAAACCAACATATCATCAGAAACAACCACACTGATATGAGCAGTGTGCTCATGAAATACCATAGGTGGCAAACTTTTAGTAAGCAGATCCGTAATCATGGAGTTTTTTCCCATATGTTCTATAGATACTATCATATTCTGAATTTTTTCTTTAGCAACTAAAAACTTGATCGAAATCAAAATACCTAAGAATTTCCAAATGATCTGTCTTCCAATAACTGAGCATGTAATATTTTGTTTTTTGTAAATACCTTATAACCCATTTGGCTAGTTTCCAACAGTCCATCGTAGGGTTACTTAAGTATTTGCCGAACACTCTAAATATGATCGCTAAATCTGGACACATACATACTTGAGCATACACAAGACTCTTTATTGCCAACGCAGAGAAAATATTTTGTATTTCTTTCTTTTCCAACGCATTCTTGGGGCATTGAGTGAGGCTAAACATGTATCATTTGGCGATATGAGTATTTTTTAGTGCACAAACTGTCATGCCAAATCTAGCAAGCACCTTATCGATATAGCTCTTTTAAGATAACCTAAGGATACCCCGAGAGTGATCTCGGTGTATATTTATTCCTAATATAAAAGAGGCACCCTCAAGATAATTCTTAGTTAGAAATATCTTTGTTTCGTGCAATAAGCCTATATCATTGCTAGCCATCTATATGTGGTAGCAGAATATTACGTCGCTACTTTCACCGCAAGTATACGGGTCAAGTTTTAGTATAATAGGAAGAGTAAGGGTTTTCGTATCCACAGGGATTGGATTAAACTATCGTCAAGTACCGCAATTATCATAACCTAACTTTATTTAGACGATTCAAATTTAGATTTTCGTTTTATAAATAATATACTAAACTAATTAACTAATTAAACTAAAATACGATAATACTAATATAACGTTTAAGGAAATATATTATCTAGGAATTAACTTCGTTCACTTAATTGTATTCGATTCAATCTAGTTTACATTAACAGCATTCAAATCTATCCGACAATCTAGGTATCGAAAACTTACTCATTACCTCTCTCAAGTGTAAAGTGAATGAATATGAGACTTCGCGTCAATGCCAAAGTCTTCCTCAAGCACCTATATGACACTTGGTCACATGAGTCTCGCCCCAACCTCACGGATTGCACACTTTCTAACGCCTTCCTGGATCATTAGATCGTCGTGTTGTGTTTAAACTCTAATCCGAATTCGGGGTTACCTCTCCCGAGTGTCAAATCCCATATTCTCAATATATCATAACAAGCATATAATAGTGGAAGAACGGTAAACATAATCGAATACAATTGAACAACCGTTAACAAAATATCGATTTGTTCAAAACACAATTTCATGAAGTACATCAAGCCCTAAACAATATATGTTTAGCTATACATGGTCATAACCCAATATTCAGCTACAAACAATCTAAACATGATCAAAACTACCAAAGGTTTAAGAAATAAGAAGAGAAACAAAGGAGAAAAGCCGTTATCTGAAGGATTGACGCTTCACGTCCATGATTTCCACTCCGAGCTTGTTCCCTCTTCTTCAATTTGATGATCTCCTCTCTTTGGTATTGTCTTAGAGCTCTCAAGACTCCCGGAAACAATCAAAAGTTCAAAATGGTTCTGAGGGTTCGGTTATACTCAAGAAAGGTGTTAGGCACCTCAACACATCCAATTAAAATGTTACCTAATATCCATTTGAGTATAATTAATCTAAGTTAAGTAAGGAAAAATAAAAGAAAATTTATATATTTTTTTAACCAGGAGAACCCCCTTAGGTGTGATATGTGTATTCCATTATTTCTCTGTCTCTATACCTGATAGAACTAAAGGGATATGATTAAGTCGGAAATCCCTTGTCCAATTATATGTATGTTTTACTGATAACATAATTCCTTGTAATACTTGATTGAAATCTCATCTCAATTATCACGCTACTTTGACCAAAGGTTTGGATGAATTATACTAAATCGATCACATGGGTCATGTCCCCTCAAGATAGAGCTCCGTGAGGAGAATCCAATCTTGGATCTTGAGTAGAAGAAGAAGAGCCCATGCTAGTGGTTTGGTATTGCCAGCATCTACTTGTTGGGAGGCTCGTTGGAGCGCTTTCTTGAAACATTTAGGGCTCACTGTAGGTGAACGGTTGTGCGCCGTAGATCGTAACAAGCGTTGTCTCTCCAAACAAGTGTTTTGCCACAGACACGAACCCCTGACTTACAAATGCGTGGGGTTATTCTTGCTGGGCACAATGGGAAGTCATGGTGAATATGTTTTTTTTTTTTTTTTTTTTTTTTTTTTTTACAAAGTGATAAAAAGAGAGGGATAGAGAGAGAGAGGATTTTCTTCTCCTTCTATTCAAGATCCAAGATTGGATTCTTCTCACGGACCTCCATCTTGTGGGGGCATATTAGAATATTCCATATATACAAAATGATTGTTTCCTTTTGTTTATTTGGAATTATGTCATTACCTAATTTAATTTAATATTTATATTGTTTCCATATTTAATATTATGTTTCCTTTTATGTTTCCCATCATGGGTTACTACTTCTTTTCAACATCAAAACCACTATTCGTAAATAAAAATAAGGTTTAAGTACAAAAGTAATATACATACTAAATATGTGTTAAATGTATTTTTTATACAATACTCTGCATCCTTTTTCGACTAATCCAACATAAAGTAAGTCAGTCCCGTTATTTCCTACAAAACAAAACAAAAAAGTGCAAGATATAAGGCAAAACAAATCAAACACATGCTTTACTTTTTCCGTTTTGGTCCCTAGAAAACTCTCCAACAGACATTTCATTCTGTTTTGTCATCAAATTTTAGGGAACGAAAAACAAATAAATTTTGTGTTCCCAAATTTATATTTTTTCTTCAAGCTTTCTGCGAACTGAACTAACAGAGAGACAGATGAAATACGGCAACCATTTAAGCAAATCGAGGTTCGCCAACACCTAATTAAAAATCGATAATCAAAAGAAAAATTATTCAATCCTTGTATCAAATTTACAAAAATATAATGGCATTTAAGCTTGAATCACTAATTGGGGAAAAACTCACACTTTAAGTTTTGGGAGTAGCCAAGATTATTAAACAAAGATCATAAAAAATAGAACAAGTTATGAATAGAAAAATAGTAACATTTTTATGGAAATTGAGCATACCTTGAATCGTTGGAAAGAGGAATGAAGGCGAGGCGATCATCATCGTACCAGTAGTAGGCCATGGTGGAATGATTAGGTAGAGGGCAAGGATCAAAGAGGATTGTAGAGCAAATCACATAGTTTGCCTTAAAAAAACAATTAGATATCAAATTAAAAACTAAATGACAAATTGATCAAGCCGGAAGAACTGGCATCCAAGAAACTGATTTGGTGAACCTTCCCACTTCCCAAAATATATATTTGTGGATTTCTTTTGGGGAAAGGCTGAGAGAAATTCAACATTGGGTTTCACAACTCAAGAAAGCTCATCATGCTGTGTAAACCTTAGTTCATTGACAACATTTTTCAAACCCATATATAGAACACAAGGACCAAGAGAGTTGAAGATCTTATTCAATGAATAAAAACAACAACATAGACTCATCAGCAAGAAACTAATACTATTCATGTACTACTATAATGCAAACCACATACATCGATATTTTGAAAAGATTAAGAGTATAACAAGCTTAGCAATCTAACCAAAACACAAGGTGATTTGGGTTTTGTCATTAGCAAGATAGAATCTATTGAAACCAAAACAATTCATATATAGATAAAAAAAAAAAAAAAAAAAAAAAAAAAAAAAACACTCACAGATAAGCAAGGAAAAAAACCCAAGAAGACTTGCAATATATAATGTAGCATACTGCACTTACAACTGATTCTAGTTCTTTTTCTTCAGTATCATCATCAAGGGAATATATTCCCAGCTCCATTCGTAGTTGCAACAACAAACCCAACACATTGAAAATACGATCAACAAAGCCAACACACACACACACACACACACACACACACATATATATATATGCCACAAGCACGCAGCAAAGGGTAAACGAAATTCAGTCATACCTCACCAGAGATGGGGTATCGCATTTGCTCTTCCAACAATGTCTGAGAATAATGACAAACTTAGTTAGTAAACAAGTAAAAAGAGTTTAGTTGGGGGTAAATATGAGATAATGAAGTGGCAGAAGCGACAGTAGATCTAAGACTTGACAACCGTCGGACGTCGTCCAGGCTCGTAGTCATCGCTGATCGAGTGGATTTCTCAGAGAAATCACGAGATCGAGAAAGCAAGAGGTGGAAAAGCAGAACCAGAGGGTGAGGATTTTCAGATTTGAGATCGACGGAAATATTGGTGGCGAGTGCCTTTGTCTTTGTGACGGATCTGAAGCTTCATTGCGAGATTGGAGAGAGAGCGAGGTTAGCCGTGAGATCGACGGCTTAGAGAAGAGGGAGAGGGAGCGAGATAGAGAGAGAGTGAGATATTGTGGGAATTGGGAGTAAGAGTGAGAGAGAGGCTCCTCCATGTCTAGGGTTTTTTAGAGAGAGGCTCTCAATGGAAGAGAAAGAAGCAACAAGAGGTTACCAAAAAATAAAAAAAGGCAAAAGATTTGGATGGGGACAGGAACACAAAATTTCGCCCACATCTTTTTTGGGGGGGGATAAATTTAGCACATTTTTACACAAGTACCAATTAATCTCACTTGTAAATAATATCTGTGATAAAATCTACAACCTATATAATGGTTTATTAAAATAATGAGATAAAAAATTTATCACATAATAAATTTTAAGCAAGATTATATCTCATTCATATTGTTATAATCACAGGTTATTTAAAAACTGAGATGAATTATATTTAGTAAGCGTGATAAATGGTTGTTTTCTAGTAGTGAATTCAAATCCTTAGTCTGATACTATTTTCGAAATGTGACAAGCCTCGAACCTATGTTGTGCAAATCGATGGGTCTCCTATCGATGATAATAGGAAGAAGATCGGTAAAGAGACGAAATAAACACCACCGCAACGAGGGCTGAGATTAAGAGAGAGGGTTGAGATTGGAATCGAGAGAAAGGGCTGAGATGTCTGTAAGACCCCGATTTTTATATACAAATAATTTTAGTCGCATTTTATAATATTTCAAAAATATCGGGATGAATTGTGCTATTAATTATGTGGTTCAAAATATTAGGGGTTGAATTGTAATTTTCACAACATTTAAAATTAGAATTGGGTTTAATTACTATCCTAACCTAATTGGAGGGGAGGTAAGTGCAAATTGTATATATTATATACTTTATATACAGAGAGAGAGAGGAGAGTTGGTGAAAGGAGGAATGGCATGGCCATTTGATCGGCCGTTGGATCACGCACACATATACACATATATACGTATGTATACATACATATATTCATACATATCCATACACCTCGGGGAAAGAGGAAGGAAAACCGAAGAGAGAGAGAAAAGAAGAGAGAGAATCGGAGGTGGGTTCACCGGTAAGGGTCGGTGATCGGTGATCGGTTATCTTTGCGGTCGTCAACGGGGCGTGTGGCGTCATGATCGATGATTGTTGCGGTCGTCGACGGGGCGTGTGGCGTCGTTAAATTTAGAGAGAGGATGGTTAGCTCTGGTGGTAAGTTAGAGAGAGAGAGTAGTGGGTGTGTGTGTGTTTTTTTCTGTTGAGTGTATGGGTGTGTCGATCAGTTGTCCGGTGGTCAATGGTTCGTGTGGTGTGCGTGTGTTCGGAGCGGTGACTGAAGATGGTGGTTCGGTCGGTTCGGTGGTGGTGGCTTGAAGTTGGTCCGCCAGTGGAGGAGGTGATCGTGAGTGTGTGGGTGTGTTTTGGTGTCGTCGTTGGTGTGGGTAGCTGCGGGTGTGTGCATTTAGACGTCCAGTTGGTGGCAAAGGAGACGCCGGAGTTGGGAAGAGAGAGAGTAAGACGTCGGCTGGACCATCGGCGCAAGCAGGAACAGAATAAGAAGAAAGAAGAAGAAAAAGATAAAAAAAAAAAAAAAAAAAAAAAGGGAAGAATTACGCGAACTACCCCAAATATTTTTAAAACTCATCTCGCGGACCGGTGGAAAATCCAGGAAAGGTAGAATTCTTGATTCTTTCCATATATGCATTTAATTGTCATATTTTGTGGAATTTTACCTGTTGAAATTATCTGAAATATGTGGGACGATGCGAAATTTACGTGATGAGCATGTTTACGTGGTTTTTGTGTTAAATTGGGACCATGCGGAATTTATGTGATGAGCATGCGTACGTGGTTTGTGTTATATAAATTAAATACACGTATTAGAGGGGTTGGAGTTCTACTGAGCGTTGGCTCACAACCCCACAGTGTTTGGATTGCAGGATCGGTTGGGAGAAATGCGAGAGAAGAGATAAATATTCTATTTGAATTTCGTGTTGTAAATAATTTGTAATGAAATTATTTATTGTTATAAATGGAAGAAACGGTAATTATAAATACTGTAGTGATTGTAAAATGTTTATTTCCAATTTGACTATATCAAAATATATTGTTAATATAATTGGTTTGATTGGAAAATTTGGGACTTCAATTATAATTGGAAATCAGATGTTTCCAATATGAATTAGAAAGTACTAGTTTCTAACTGGATTTTAAATGGGAAGTATTCTTCTAATTTGAACTATTAATTAACCGTCGTCGGCATAGTCAAAAAATTATTGAATTTTATAGATATGAAAAATCGGTGTTGGTTATTCGAAATCTGTAAATACTGGAATTTATTAAATATCCGGTTTTTAAATAACAAATTATTAAATTGGAAGATTTGGCGCCATTTTACGAAAGTGAACGTTAATTACTATAGAACAATTTGGGTCGTACATATTTTGAACAAATCCGCGGATTAACTCGAAATGCAACGTTGGATTAATTGGTGATATTTAAATGGTGATTATTATATTAAACGCATTTCCCGTCATAAAAATCGGCAATTAGAATTATCGCTATGATTTATAAAAAACTTACCGAATTTTGTAGTGTCAAAGAAGTTGACTAATCTGATAGTTGCTTTTAGGCTTAGGATTTTCTCTATAGGAGAAACCTTAGTCTCGTCCCTGGGAAACCGGGACGGGGCGTAACAATGTCTAAGGCAATTTCGTCGACGATATAGCGATGGAAAGGAAAATAAGAAGAAGGAAAGGGTTTGGGGTAGGTATCAGGACTGAGAGAGTGAGAGTGAGAGTGTGGGTGTGAGGGGAAAACCAAAATCGAAATGACTTGTCTTTTTTTTTTTTTTTTCACCAAATGTATGAGTGGGAGAGAGGGTGCCTTTTTTTTTTTTTTTTTCGCCGGGGGGGGGGGGGGGGGGGGGGGGGGAAGGGGGTTGAGTTGGACAAATATCAATTAATTTATTTTAATATATGTAATTAAATTATAATACAACATAAAATTGTGCCCTGATATAATTTATGTTTTTAGAGCATTATTTTCTGTCCTTTTATATTATATATAGATATTAATTTATTTAATTACTAATTAAATGTTATTGGAGCACTACTTTGTGTCTTTTAAATATTTAATTATAGGGCACAACACATATAGTGTCCTGAAAGTACTTTTATAGGGCACAATAACATATAGTGTCCCAACAAATTTACTTTTATGTGACACTTTCAATTTCGTGCTCCGAAAAGTACATTTATAGGGTACAATATATATAGTATCCCAATAGAGGTGCTCTTATAAGCAGTTTTTGTTGTATAGTATCTCACAACAATTATGAATAAAATGTTGAATGTAATGACAATATATCATATTAAAAAAATGCATAAAAATTATTAACTACATTTGTAAGACCCGATTTTTGTATGTGCATATTTTTATTTTTATTTTTATAACATTTAAAAAAAATATTGGGTCTAATGTGTTATTTAAAGTGTTAATTTAAATTTTTTGGGATTAATATGTTAATTTTAATTTGTCTTTAAAAATTTTGGGTTTAATATGTAATTTAAGAATTACTAGTAAGAGTTTTAGGGTTGAATAAATATTTATAACATTATCTTTGAATTATATATGTAATTGAAATAAAAATATCCTTCTACTCTTATCCATTATAATCAAGATAAACTAAAACAAAAATATGAAATGGTGAGTGGATTTTTTTATGAAGCCATCTCAAAATGAAGAAATGATGAGAAGTGAATGTGGAAGCCAAGAATAAAAGGGGGAAAAAAAATATCTGTATAAAAATAGGTTGAGATGGATCTTGTTTACCATCTATATCCGTGTGTATTTTCACTATAGCTCAAGCCTTCATTTGTCCTCTCTCTCTCTCTCTCTCTAGCTCACTTTCTCATGTAAGTCTCCTCTCACTCTTTTCTTTCTCATGTAATTAAGTGTTTACATATACACATATATGTGTGTACATATAGATGGTTACTATATATGTGTGTGTTCAACCTTGATATGCATATAGAATCCCCGACCACAAGTGGGGGAGTTGTTGTTGACGATGATGATTGTTTATATTACGTATTGGCTCCTAGCATTAGAGATATTGAATAACTCTTACACTTATATCAATCTTAGATTACACAGTTGTACAGGTTCCAGTACTGTTATAACTCCTAATCGTGAGGTGAAACGATCATATAGTTAATAGGAAATATGTATGTGGTATTTTATTATATATTAAAATAATTTAATTAGTTGATTTAAATGTATTTGTTTTATTATGATGATAGCTGTAGGATCTTATTTCTACTCAATGTGCGGTTATATTTATATTTTAAAAACGGTGCTTGGTAAATATTGATCCATAAATTATTTTTATATTTTTAAGACAGTACACCAATAAATATTTTATTTCAGGTACCTCAACTAGTGGTGAGTTCACTATTGACGTTAGGTAGAGTTGGAGGGAGGTTTCGTTTTACTTTTTTGGGACTGATCAGGAAGAGTTAGGATTTTGTACTTCTGCTATGGAATATTTTGGGATATGTTTAATCTCAAAATTTTTAATTTATAATATTAAAATTTCAAATTATTATGTACGTATTATTCTGGTTGGATAATATCAAGTCGAGGGCACACCTATTATTATTTTCATCATAGTGGCACAGAGGAAGTGTGGTGGTGGAGTGATTTGTCTTTCATCTATTTCTCCATAAAAAAAAAGGGAGAAACTAAGTGGCGGTTTTGAAAAATTGGGTCGTTACAACACTACAAGTGAATGACAAATTTATGTATTTCTTGGATTTTTAGACTAAAACCCAATATGGACCAACATATTAAAATGGGTCTCAAGGGACAAAGCCCATATCATCTTAAACCCTTTGATTTATTTATTTTTTAATAAAAAATCATTTTAGCAAAACACACACACACACACACTTGGGTGGTGAAAAATAATATATCTTGCAAGACCAAAATGGAAACAATAACACAACTTAAAAAATAAAATCATTTGCTCAAACAGCATGAATCAAGTGTCACAAATTGAAGGATTTTGCTTGATTCAATTTTTCTTTTTTATTCATATTGCCTTAAGTTACAAAATACTCCATTGTCAAATTGGTACTTATTCAGTGGAGATCAAGTGTTGTGGCGGCAAGTGTTTCTTGGTAGCAAAGTTCTTATGGAGGGAAAGATAGTTGACAGCAAATTTTTCCAAAGGTAAGGGTGTTCACGTGGTGTGTCCCAACGGTATTTTACAGCAACGACATTTGAATATTGTAAATATTTTCTTTGCAACAATTTTTTTTTTTAATTTTTTTTTTTTATGTATATAACTAAATATTTGTTACCCAATTTTTATTCTTAATAAGAGCGTTGATATGTGATATAAAAGTTATGCACCGTCCATAAATGATATAAAAGTTATTGTACAATTGTAATTACTTCAATGTAGTTTTATTATTGTGCAGCAAATATTTGAAAACTCGATGTAGACATTTTGCAACATGATTCAAAATATTGTTGTGTAACAAATATAAGTGGAAGATGAGTTTTTGCCTAAATCAAAATGAATAATGGAGATTTTATGAAATTAATATTAAACCTTGGTACAAAAACAATCTCTTTTTTTTTTTTTTTTTTTTTTTTTTTTTTTTTTTTAACATATGTTAGGGGAGGGAGTTGAACTCAATAGGTTTCACAAGAGAAATAAAGTAGATATTTGAATTGTAACGACATCTCAATTGTAGATATTTGCTTTGAAACAATTTTTTATTTTTATTTTTTTATGTATATAACTAAATATTTGTTGCTCAGTTTTCATTCTTAATACGAGCGTCGATATGTGATATAAAAGTTATTGCACCATCAATAGATGATATAAAAGTTATTGTACAGTTGTAATTACTTCAATGTAATTTAATTCATTATTGTGCAGAAAATATTTGAAAATTAGGTATAGACATTTTGCAACATGGTTCAAAATATTGTTGTGCAATAAATATTAATAAAATATGAGTTTTTGTCTAACTCAAAATGAATAATGGATATTTTATGAAATTAATATTGAACTTTGGGGCCAAAAAAAAACTTTTTCCTTTCGTACATATATTAGGGGAGGGAGGTGAACTCTATATATTTCACAAGAGAAATAAACTAAATATCCACAAGACTAGAAGCCTTGGGATAATAACAAAATTACTAATATTGGAACAAATATTTAAATATTTAAAAATAAAATCTAACAATATCTCAGTTTTACCTCAATCGTATTCATAGATCTCCCCCACCGCAATCAAATACATCTTGCCGCCTGCATGATATATGTTTGAGGGTGAGGGAGATCGAAGGGCTACAAAACATGCAATAGAGAGACAGAGTGAGATGAGAGGAGGTTTAGGGTTGGTGCAAAGGTGCATGTAAATGAAAGTGAGAGAGCCTGTGAGATATTATTTTACACTGATGTCTTAAACCATTCAAGTCAACATAACAAATATATTAAGAGTATACATATGGGGAAAAAAATTATAGCCAAAAAAAAATAAATATATTGATTTCTGACCATTCTCTTATTGTATTTCCTTTTCTCTTTTTTTTTTTTCTTTTTTTTTTTTTTTTTTTTGCATTTTCCCTTGGCTCAATCCCAAAATTGAATAATAGAATTACCTTCTACAGCTGCGGAACTCAGAACTCTATTAGAAAGTAGAATTTACAACTTTTACACGAATTTTCAAGTGGATGAGATCAATGGAGTGGTCTCATTTAAGTGAGATTGCACGTGTTTATGGATTGAACGAGATTCATACCGAATCATATGAAGTTGTTACACTCTTATAATGAAAATAAAAGGAGATTGAAGTAAACTATTAAATGTAAATTTTTTGAATCTATGTAACCCAATAGCAACATAATCCCAGTTAAAAAATGAAGGACGAACATTTTTAACAAACAAATAATTACTTTAATGTTTGTCTACCAATCAAAAGCAATATGAGATCCAATTATAAAAATTCTGTGAAAATTCTATTAATCATTCAGTATATGCACTTTGGCAATGGCCGAACAATTATGCAGAGGAAAGCTTGTCATAGCCAAAATCACCCAATCAGTATTGCTCAAACCTCCGCCTTGCGTGCTCCCCATACTCGAATTCTATATTGTTCACATACGCCTTAAAAATAGAATATTGAAACATGATTTTCAACACCCCAAACAAAATATATATATATATATATATGTGTGTGTGTGTTAAAAATCATTATATTCTTGCACATAAAAAAATTGCATTGACTTTCATATAATACAGTAGTATTGAATTTTTGGAAAAAATTAATGTAATGCGTAGTTATATGAATAAAAAAAAATAAGTTTTTCAACTGCCATTAAGAACTCAAATTTTTTTAGTAGCCAAAATTTATAATTTAAAAGGAAAAAAAAAAAAAAAACTATAAACATATCAGGACGAAAATCAATAAAAGGGCAAATATGTCATTTGCACATAACAATTGGACTTATTACAAAAAGTACATAAAAATAATAGGCTACTGGTTAAAATTGTTAACTAAACGCATATATCATGTTACCTATAGGCTATATAACCTATATTATTTAATCAATTTAAAAGTGGCATTTTTTTGAGGGAAAATTTTTCTGCAGTCCTAAATGCCCAAAAAACAACTTTTCTAAGACCATGGATTTTTTAATCATCCCAAAACCCCCATAAAAATTAAATTATCGATTTTGCCCTCTCTCTCTCTCTGTCCGGCGCACTGGGCAGGCGGGCCCGCCGCCCCTCTCTCTCTCTCTCTGGGCAGACAGTAGGCAGACGGCCCCACGCCTGCCCTCTCTCTCGCTCTCTCTCTCTTTCCTCTCTTCTCTCACCACTCACTCACTCTCTCTCTCTCTCTCTTCATGATTTTGGACCTCACTCTCTCTCCTCTCTCTCTCTCTCTCTCTCATGATTTTGGAACAAAAAAAAAAGGACCACTCTATTGTTTCTCATTTCTATTTTACTATTTTTATTTAGTATTATTTCAATTTCAAAATCCTATTTTTTTATTTTTCAATTTCACACATTTTTCTTTATTCCATATATATATATATATATATTTTGTATTTTTGGAACAAATGATAGTCCTTAAAAAGTTATCTATTGAAGAATAATGTAAGTGGTATTTTGTGATATTTTTTAGTTCATTGGATATCTACTTAATTTCACCTACAAGTCTTGCAGAAATATATTGAGTTATGTAATGTTTAGTAGATATCTACTTAATTTATTTTCAGTAGATATCTCATTAATTTATTTTCAGTAGATATCTCCTTAATTTATTTTCAGTAGATATCTACTTAATTTGGAACAAATGAAATGTTTCAAAAATAAAAAGAAAAAAAGAAAAAAGAAAAATGGAATAAAGAAAAAGGTGTGAAATTGAAAAATAAAAAAATTGGGGTTTGAAATTGAAATAATACTAAATAAAGGGAGTAAAATAAAAATGGTAGTAAAAAAGGAAAAACTCTTGCTTGTAATAAACTAGGGGTAAAAAAGGAAAAAAGAAATATTTGCCAACTCAACATAGGACTTTTCAAATTAAAAATGTTAAAATAGGAGTTTTCACATGAAAGGGATTTTGGTGGGATCTAAAAAGTTGTCTCAACTCAAAATGGGACTTTTGGAAGAAAAATCCTTTTTTTTATGGGAGGTGCACCGTTTACTCTCTAAATACAAAAGAAATTACCAATTACTCTCATCATTTTTTTTTTTCCACCAATAACTCATTTTGTCTTTTTATTACCAAAATATCTCTCGTATGGATATTGAATGTAACATCAATTATTTATTTATTTATGTATTTATTTTTTACTGATGTTATATTTTTCTGACTAATATACCCCTTATGTGGATGTTGATTATAACATTCAACACTTGTGGGTGTTGAATGTAACATCAATTGTGTTTTTTTTTTTTTTTTTTTTTTTTTTTTTTTTTTTTTTTTTTTTTATAATACTATATTTTTCTTACCAAAATACCCCTCATGTGAATGTTGAATGTAATATTCAAAACCTGTGGGTGTTGAATGTAACATTAATTTTTTATTTTTTTATTTTTATTTTTATTATTATTATTATTATTATTATTATTATTATTATTATTATAACCAATATACTCCTCATATGGGTGTTGAATGTAACATTTTTTTATTTTATTTTATTTTATTTTTTTATGATATTATCTTTTTCTGACCAAAATACAACTCATGTGGATATTGAATATAGCATTCAATACCTGTGGATGTCGAATGTAACATCCATTGTTCTCTTCTTCTTTTTTATGCAGAGTAAATCCATATGATATTACATTGAATATCTGTAGATGTTACATTCAATACCTGTAAATATTGAATATAACATCAATTGTTCTCTTATTTTACGTCACGTTCGGTAACGATTTTATCCTAAAATCAAGATTTTTTTTTTTTTTTTTTTTTGGAACATATAGAAAGTGACAAAAAGTCATAAAGTTTGGGGTGAAAATTATAATTTATGGTGGTTGCGGCCGCTGCGGGGTTGGCAACGGCTACCACCGACGGCGGAGACCGGCAATCAACGACCGGCGGCGGGTGAACGGCAGTGGTGCACCAATTTGGCGACCTTCCTTATCGATGTGAAGTTCAAGGGAGAGCATTTCGGTAAACTCATTTCTCGGCATTTTTGAAAATGGGACTAATTGGTGTAAGAATGACCGACGATAGGAGTAAACGGTGCAAGAAAAAGGTATTGACGGGAGTAATCAGTGCAAAGAAAAGCCAATGGGAGTAGACGATAAATAGTTTCTTTTTTTGGAGTAATCGGTAATTTTCCCTTTTTTTATTTGTTGATTTTAATATACTTTTCTTTCAATAAATATTTAAAATTTAATTCGGGTCTCAAATTCACGGTATTGGATGTGCTAGCTGGACCTATGGAGCAAAAATCACAATTACTTTGAAAATTATTTCTCAGGGTAACATTCTCTGGGTAACAATCCTCTATATCGATTCTAATATCGTACGAAGCCATCTCAAAATTTCATATATAAAAACGTCTCTTGCTTTTATCCTTAAATATAGGGAAAATTACATTTTTGGTCCCCAAAGTATGGATATTTATTTAGACCTTAAGATTTGTTAAACTACACGTTTAATCTCTTAAGTTCTGCATTTATTTCAATCATAGAAAATTTAATATATTCTTAATGAATTTGGAAGAAAATAGATGGTGAGAAGCAAATGATTTCACACCCATTTTATATGGATCAGGACCTTACCAGAGATTCCAGATCATCTTTGATTAATTTTCTAAAGTATTCCAATATAAATATTTATGTCAGGTATTTTAAAGGATAAATTGTCTTTTACTCTCTATACTTTTATTACTTATCATTTTATCCACTCTACTTTAATAAATTAACATCGTGTAAGAAAAAGTCGAAGATGACGTAATTATCATTTTAATTGGAATAAAAAAGACAATACCAATCCCGATATTTTTTTTTTCCCTTTCCTTTCCGTTTTTTTCCCTCTTTATTCCCCCCTCTTACTTGCAACCTAATCTGGGTTGCATATCCTCTTTCGGCGCCAGTCAATTTAACAAAGCAAAATGTTTGCAACTATGGTGCTACTGTGCTAGTGCAGACGAACGTCAACTACGACGACAATGAAGCTAAGGAGATGATAGAAGCGACACTTTCCATATGCTCTTTCTACAAGAAGATGATAGAAGATACCAGTAGTGAGGTTGAAGAGAGACCCAAATCGATTACCCCGAAAAGAACTGACAGAAGGTTCCAACTTAAAACCATTTGGTGCTAAGTGAAGTAATTCTTTTAATTTATATAGTAATTTGGGAACTCTCAAATAAGCGATGTAGGACAAGAATCTAACACCCACCTTCAAGTGCAACTCCCGGTTTGCACAAATGATTCGACTACGAGGGAATGATGAGAAATGTGCAATCTCCGGCTTGCACGGATGATTTGACTACGAGGGAATAAGAGAACCATAACCTTGGCTCCGATACCATGTCAGGAGGTTCCAACTTAAAATCATATGGTGCTAAGTAGAGTAATTCTTTTAATTTATATAATAGTTTAGGAACTCTCAAATAAGCCATATGTGACAAGAATCTAACAAGAACAAAAATAAATTAAAATGAATTGCAAACCCAAAATTGAATTGGAAGAACAATCAAAATCGCAAACCTAGAATAAAAAAAAAAATGTGTTGGATAGGTGGCGGCGGCAATAGTTGTAGTGGTAGTGGATTGATAGCGAGCAAAGGAAACAATGATGGTGAGCAGAGGAATGGCGACTGCGGTATTAGAGATAGTAGGGTCATACTCTGCTGACGCGTTGGTATGGTTCTCTATAATAAAAAATGAAGCAGAAGCATAAGAATAAGAATAAGAAGTGATGCAAAGAGGAAAAGAAGAAACAAAAGAAAATAGATTAAAAAAATAAAACGAAAATTAAAAGGAGTAATTTTGTCTAGTTGCAGCAAAATTTCGTTGGAAAATTTTATTCCATACATTACTAAGAACATTCGGAATAAGTTAATTTCTCACTTTAATATAAGTAGAAGGGAGTAAAATGTAGGTGTTTAAAATACATAGGGTAAAATAATCATTAATAAAAGTAAAAGGGGGGTATTCTAAAACTTATGTTGGGATACTGAGACTTGTAAAATTTTCTAAATGACTCTAAAATATTTTAGAAACTTTTAAAAATGCAGGGTTTTCCTCCCCCCGTCTTCTAATATATATATGTATGTCTTGCCTTCTCTACTTTCAATGCATGATTTCCTTCCCCCATTGTCTCAATCAAAGCCCATATGCTATTTAGAGTTGATTAGGTATTAATTTTTTTTATTCTTTCCTTCACAGTTAATTATTATAAAATCAAAAAATACTGCTAATGTTTTAAAGATATGCAATAGCATGCCTACTACTATATAATTAATTCAAGTTCTAATTATTTATGATAGCTATCAATTTTACTAGAATAATTTTGATTTACTTTTAATTACTAGTTAGTTATGATTTATTATGGTATTTCAATAATATAATTTTGATGTTATAAAATTTTTAGGCTAAAATAAAAATACTAAAAAATTATAAATCGTATCTAGTTGATTCTTTTCTATGATAATATTTTTTTTATTCCTTGTTTGTTCTTGTTTATAAGAATATAAAATAATTATAAAATATTTGAATGAAAGGCCTACCTACATATGTCAATACATTCCTCACATTCCATAAAAATTGTTTCAACATAATTATTTAACAAAGTAAGTATTTATCCGAATTTAAATTTCAAAACTAAAAAAAAAAAAAAAAAACAGTAACATCAAGATAAAATCTTCTAAAGATAAGGATGTATAGGTTTATCGTTGTCCTGTTGAGGATAATTCTGATTAAAAAAAAGAGAGATGCTAGTTGCTATTGACTTCTGGACGATTTTTGAGGCAAGTTTTAGTTACCTTTACTTTTGTTCAGTTATTTCCTTTTTGCATATCACCATCCACGACTCCTTTAGATTTTCTTACATCTTCGTGAAGTTATGTCTAAATATCATTTTGAGATTGTTTTTTAGATCAACTTTAGCTTACTTAAACTAACCATTTAAACTAAAGTTCATTTTCATTTATTAAAAATGGACAGTTACCAACAAGTCCTCGAAAGAGCACAAAACTACTATATAAATTTTTTCTAAAAACATATTACTAGATAATTCTTTTCCTTTTTTGCACAATTCTACCCCTCCGTTACTGTGTAACTGACGAATCGTTTATCTTCGCATAAAATTTCTTTTCTTTACCGTCGCAACTTAAAATTCATCTTCAAATCAATAAAAATACATCGATTCATTGCATACATTTGAAAATATATATATATATATATATATATATATATTAGTGATCGATTGTAACTAACGAACACAAATAAGATTCGAATTCTCTAAGATCGAAAAAGATCGATTCTCTTACCATCGCAACTCAATATTCATCCTCAAATCAACAAAAACACATCGATTCATTGCATAAATCTAGGAAAAAAACAAACAAACCATATTCATGATCAATTCTAACTAACAAACACAATAAGATCTGAACAAATCGATTCGTGATTGTGTTATTATGTTCATGACACACGAGACCTTGTGACTGTGTTATATTCAACATAATATTATGTTTTATTTGCCATTGTCAACCTTGTATATTAGCAAAATATTTTCAAAAATAAATAATGTTGGAAAATAATACTGTGTTGAATATAACACGAGATCATGTTAACTTAACATGATATCATGTTGTATTCACCATGATCATCCTTATAGATTATGAAAATATTTAAAAAAAAAAAATAATGTTTGAAAATAAAACTGTGTTGAATATACCATGTTATATTCAACATGATATCATCTTCTATTCGTCATTGTCATTCTTATATATTAGCAAAATATTTTCAAAAAGAAAAAATATTGAAAAATAATATCGTGTTGAACATAAGATGAGGTCCTGTTATATTGAACATAATATCATGTTGTATTCACCATGGTCATCATTATAAATTACGAAAATATTTTAAAAAATAAATAATGTTTGAAAATAAAACCATGTTGAATATAACACAATACCATGCTATATTCAACATGATATCTTGTTTCTATTCACTATTTTTATCCTTATATATTACCAAAAATATTTTAAAAAAGAAATATTGTTCGAAAATAATATTGTGTTGAATATAACACGAGATTGTGTTATATTCAATATGGTATCATGTTGTATTCACAATGGTCATTCTTACAAAATTAAGAAAATATTTTAAAAAATAAATAATGTTTGAAAATAAAATTGTGTTGAATATAACACGATGTCATGTTATATTCAGTATGATATCATCTTATGTTTACCATGGTCATCCTTATATATTAGGAAAATATTTTGAAAGAAGAAATATTGTTGGAAAATAGTATTGTGTTGAATATAACACGAGGTAATATTATATTCAGCATGATTACTTTTTTTGAGGGGAAAATTACCACACAATATCAATTCCCTGTTATATTCAACACGTGTCACATCCTCATTAGTTATAAAAGAAGAATTGCGTTATATTCATCACGTTCATTGTAAAATAAATTGATCATTGCATTGCACAGGATTACACACCCTAAACCGCCAAATTTCGAAATGTCAGACATACAGGACGTGAGGCCACTGAAAGCTACGATAATGGCGCAGATCATCACCTAACAAGTGAGTTTCGCATGAAAATCAGTGGCGCTGCCCGTGACGGTCATTACTGTGGCAGGCATGATGAAAAATTACAATCTAAGAAGAGAGAAGACTTGTTCAAGTTCGATAGATAATGAGTTCTAGCTTGAGAGAAAGAGAAAAAAAGATTGTTAAATTATGAGGATGAGATTTACGAGGATTGAGATTTACGAGGATAAGTATGCTATTTATAGAGAATGGTTGAAGTCGGATAGTGAGTTCTAGTATTAATAGTAATATTAAATCACCACAACTCCTCCTTCGAAAGTCACTCTACTGAAAGAACTTCCCCTCCAAATGAGGAGTCCACCACATGTTTTGTATATTTGACTAAATCTTTATCCATATATAATTATTTGGATTAATTATACTTTATCCTCTGTGATTTGGTCTATTTGCACTTTATCTCCTGTGGTTCAAACGTCGTCACTTACCCCCCCTATAGTTTTGGACCTAACTGCAAATCTAACAGTTTCTGTCAAAGTTAACATATTTGGGCTTCACACGCTTGAAATGAGAATGGGCTTGTTTCTTGTGTTTTTTTCCCCTCCAAAATGCATTTTCCTTATTCCCATTTTTCCCTCATATGTCTCTATAACAATAATACAATTTCTTGTTTCCATTTTCCTTCCAAAATACATTTTTCTTGTTCCCATTTTTTCCATTATTTTTATTTTTCATGTCTTCTTTAAATATTTTAAACACAATTTCATGAAAACACACCATGTTAATATATCCAAATATATTAAAATACATTAAAAAATAAAAATACATTTCATCGTGATGTACCATGATATGAAACAAATATATAAAAAAAAAAATCTATTTTCAATTACATTATAATATCAATTTAAATTATATTATGTCATTATAATAATTCTTAATTTATTATTTATTTTCAAGACTTCAGTCATTATTATATCAAATTTTTTATTTAAAATTAATCTTATTAATTTCATTTGATTTGATTATTCAAATATCACATTTTTTATTCAAGTATTTATTGATTTTCATGTTTTCTAATTAATATTACTTATTTATTAATTCAAAATTCAAACATAAATTGAGAGGTGATAATGTAATTTATTTTCATATTCAGAACACTTAATTTGGAGTTTCAGAATCAGATCAATTCTCAAATCCACAAACCGGAAAACAATAAAGATCGATAACAATATTAAAACATTGTTCAATTGATCAATTACAATTTTAAAACATAACCCTTGAATTTAAAACATAATCCCATGTGCTGATTCCATTTTACAACTTCGTCTCTCCACTTCTACTCAGGTGATCAAAAGCCAGAAAATTCTTTTGGGCCCCCACTATTTGTTAAATGTTTTACTTAAACCCAAAAAATTTAAATTATCACATTGCTCCTAAAATCTCTTAATCCATATTAAATTAGCCCACCTCGCAACTTCAAGAACAAATTTACTAGTACATGGTCCATGTTCTACCAATCTTATGCAAAAGTTGCAAACTTTAGTCTTTCGATCCAAAAGTAATTCTAAAGATTCAAGGACCAAAATGCTACATTTAAAATGTTTATGCTGTGAGGTGAAAGAAAATATAAACATTGAGGGTAAAACATATAATTTACCATCATACCCACTTGTGTCTCCCTCTAAAATGTCTTCTCTCAAATTAGAGAGAATGCATAACAACAGTTGGAACATGACAACCAGAAGAACTGAAAGAAGGTTGAAATTATTCGCCGGAACTCCGATCTGCAACAACAGTTGGAAGATGAATTTGAAAAACAAGGCACGACCGGTGAGTTTTTTGGGAGGATTATGGTCTGTTTTCATTTTATCGAACAACTTCTGTGCTTCGTCGAATTTCCCGTTTTTGCTCAATGCATCCAGTACTGAATTGAATGCAATAGCGCTCATTTTGATCTTCGAATTCTCGCTTACAGTTTCTTAATAACAATCCATGGCTTCCTACTCCATCCCCTTTAAGAAATAACCTTTCATCAAGCCTCCATACACCACCTCATCTGTAACAATTCCTCCCAATTTCTCCTTCAATTCCTCGTACAATGCGAAAATCCCATCTGGGTTTGAGTTCTTGTCCTGGCCGGACATTAAATAGCTATAGACGATCGGGTCGACGGCAATCCATGTAGACGTTGATGAGGAGGTTGTGGGTGACGATGTTGGCGGCAACACCGGCTTGGGTGATGAAGCGGTGGATTTTAGCAATGGATCAAAACAGTTGGTATTCTTCAAAATGATTAAAAATGGCCACACCTTCTCTCTATTTCAACAACGATTTCATCCGTAAACCCTAAATCGATTTTAGTAACGAAATAAAAATTGAATCATGAAATCGATTTTAGTAAGGAAATCGAAATCGAAATTGAGAGAGAGAGAGAGAGAGAGGGCTAGCTTACACATGACGGTAAAGACAACGACCATGGTGGTGGTGGAGACGACAAAGATGGCGGTGAAGACAACGACGCGACGGTGGCTAGAGAAGATGACAACGGCCGTGGTGGCTGGAGAAGGCGACGGTGATTCGTTGGCAATGGAGACGATCTCAGTGGCGCCGACGATCTCGTGCAGATCCGACCACCACCGGACGATCTCAGTAGAGGCTGGAAAGTGGAAACAGAGGGAGACAAGAGAGAGGGTTTTTTTTAGGTGGGTGACAGAAATGGTAAGGAGTTAAGGGCTAATTATATTTTACGCCCTAATAATTGTGAATAATTATGGAAGGTCAAAGTCAACATTTCATATTTTTCGTCAACAGAGTTAGTGTTGCACTTAGGTCCACAAACCACAGAGGGGTAAGCGGTAACATTCAAACCACAAGGAGGTAAAGTGCAAATGGACCAAATCATAGGAGGTACAGTGTAATTAACCCTAATTATTTAAGTAATTAATTAAATCTATTTCTTTGCCTGTAACCTTTTTTTTTTTAATGATTTTTGTATAATAACGTGTATTAAAATAAGGTTAATAGTACTTTATCCCTTGTGATTTAGCTTATTTGCACTTATCCCTTGTATTAGCACTTACCCCAATGTGGTCTTGATTTTAGTGCACTTATCCCTCTATATCAGGGGTAGTTGGTTTGAAAATCTAACCATAGGAGGGTAAGTAGCAATTTTCAAATCACAGGGAGATAAAGTGCAAATCGGTCAAATTATAGGGGGTAAAGTGCTATTAACCCTATTAAAAAATATATTAGTATTTTTTGGGAGAGTCAAAATTAAATTAATATATTAAATAGGGTTAATAGCACGTTTTCCCCTGTGATTTGGCCAATTTGCACTTTATCCCTTGTAGTTTCGAAATCGTCACTTACCCCCTGTGGTCAGATATTTGTTACACTTACCCTTCTATATCAGGAGGTAAATAGTTTGAAAATCTAATCACAGGGGAGTAAGTAGCGATTTTCAAACCACGTGGGGATAAGTACAAATTGATAAAACTACAGGGGGTAAAATTTAATTAACCCTATTAAATAATTGAATTATTATTTCAGTTATATGTAATTCAATTCATATAATTTAATAAAATATTCTTGGGTTAATTAAAGTTTTCTCCCTATAGTTTGGCTCATTTGCATTTTATCCCCTATGATTTGAACGTCACCTTACTCCCCGTAGTTAGACATTTGTTTCACTTCACCCCTCTCGTAAACATTTTGCCCCCTGTGGTTATGCCTATATCAAGTGGTAAAGTGCAACAGAGCCTAACTATAGGGGGGTAAGTAGCGATGTTCAAACTATAAGGGGTAAAGTGCAAATGAGCCAAACTACAGGGGTAAACTTTAATTAACCCAATATTTTATACTCCATATTTATATAATTTAATAAAATATTCTAGACTCCTATTTTTTGGGATTTTAACGAATAAATTCAAATAAAAATGTAATGTATTTAGACCACAAAATCTTTAATGAAGTTAAAATTGATTTAAATGTTTTATTAATTTTTGTTTTTTGGAACGTTATAAATATTCCTTGTTTAAAGGAGCAACAATTACGTGAAAACTCGTATTTTGACTAATTATTAGATAACTCAATCCGATTCAAAATTTTATATAGATAAGATACACTAGTTTCTATATTATTGAAATCATAAAAAATCTGTTAATAAAATATTGAACTCATATTTGTTTTGAACTTAAAAAAATAAATTGTTTTTAAAAGTAAAACAAAATAAAAATAAGTTTTAAGTATTTTTTTAAAAAATAAAAAAATATCAATAATGTTTTATATATATTTTTTTAATTTTTATATAATAAGAGATCCATGAAAATTAATTGATTAGCATCTTTCTGTCAACTTTTTGTCAATCATCTAGGAACTAAGAGATAATTTATAGGAAAATTAGTGTATGACCCGATTGCTGTAAATTTTTTTTTTTTTTTGAAACTAATGTATTATTTATTTAATTCTATTTTTATAAACTAATGTTTCAATATTATTAGTTTAATGTCCACCCATTATCTTTCTAATTTTCATAAATTTAGTGTCTATAATTTCCATTTATTATTTTCTCTTTATATTATTTTTTAATTTAATTTTCGTAAATTTAATATTTCATTAGTATTAGTAAGTTTAATATCAAAATATTATTTCTAGAATTTTCATAAATTTAATATCTATAAGTTTTTGAGGTTTTTATTGTTTAACCCTTATATATTTAAGAGTTACTTTAGTAAAAAAAAATCTTTTTAAACAGTTATGTCATAATGTAGTCTTTCTGTGAAATATTGTTATTATTTAGTCTTTTGACCATTAACCAATTTAACAAAGAGACATTTATACCCCCTTATATATATATATATATATATATATATATATATATATATATATAAGTTAAAGTGAATTGAAGAAACCCTAATCTCATCACTTCTTAGCGATTAGCGTCTCTCTTCTCTCTCTCTCACACACACACACAGAGCTGTTCAGAGTCGTTCTAGCCCATGTTTTGCCGTCGTCTATCCATCGTCGTTGTTTAGATCGTCATCTACTCTTACAACCGTTCAGACCCCTTCGTTGTCGTCTGGCCCTCGTTATTGTCAGATCACCTCCTGCCCTCGTCACCATTCATATTGATCGTCGCTACTTCGTCTCGCCGATGATTTCACCTTCACCATTCGTTGGATGTTCTTCCATCGCTGTCATTCTGCCTCGATAGATCTTCTTCTTCTCTCTCTCTCTCTCTCTCACTTAGATCTGGATTTTTAGATCTGAAAACTTTTCACACTGGTTGCCAAGTAATCTACCCTAGAAAGGGGTGAATTGGGTAGTTATAAAAATTTAAACATATTTTTATCTTTCAACACTTAAATAATCAAATAATTGATTTATTCCTAAATCAATTATTTATCTTTATAACGCAGTGGATAAGTTTTATTAATTCTAGATGCACACTCAAACAATAAAAATATAAATAATGTAAATCAATACAACACACAAGGATATATCGTGGTTCACCAAACTACTCTTGACTAATTCAGTCCTCCGAGCCCCATGGAGATTCGCATCCACTAAACTCAAGATTCCTTTAACAAGTAGGAACCAAACTTTGACACCGATTTTTTTACCGGACTCAGAATTAATTTTTACAATTATCCTTTTCCAAAGCTAAAGAAGAACCTTATCTTTTTACCAGACTAAAGACTAACCTAATCTTTTCACAAGTTAAGGATCAAACCTAATTCTTTTATACCTTAGGTTAAGAATCAAACCTCGTCAAAAACACTTTAAGTATCATTTTTTCAGGTAAAGATGAAAATTTTACAAATCACTCCAAATAATTTTAATCAGGAAGAATCAAGCCTAATTCTTTTCAAGAAAAAATAATAACCTAACCTTTTTGTGCTTTAGATAAAAATCAAATCTCAATCTTTTTCCCGAAAGAGATTGAAACTCAAGCTATTGTTGACTAGATACTTCCAATAGTATCTAATCCACACAAACTCTCCAATTACAAGAATCAATAAATTTCTTCCCACTCAGAACTTCTACCACCTCAAATCAATTAAACTCATTTAATGTCCCGAAATTATTAGTGATAGAATTTACGTGAAAAATTCAAAGTCTGATTATAAAATAAGCAGATAACAAAAAATTGAGCTCATAATCAGATTATTACAAAAATCATTTTGAAAGAATTTTTATACTCTTTAAAATTCAAAAACGATTTTATTAAGATCTTATCAAGTAAGCAAATATAGAAAAATAAATACGCAATAAAGATTAATAGTGTAGAAAGATCTCACAAGGATAACATCGAAAGATTATAGATTGAAACGCTAGATAACTCAAATCGGTGATGCCAACACAGTCAACACTTTAACTCAAGAACTTATCACACAATTCATCTCACAGTTGATCTCTCAAAATATTATCAGAATAACAACTTTTAGAAAACTCAGGAACACTTAGTTCTTAATTGATTAGGATGGAAAATATTTAAAATTCGTAGGTCTATATATAAGAAATTAGAACAAGCCCTCCAACGGCTAATTGTCAAATTATAGGCCTCTAAATGACACATATAGACCCCATATATCATTACCTTTCATTCTTGGTATATTTGACTTAAACGTGGCTTTCAAAATATTCAATTTAGTCCCCAAATTATTTCTCAATCTCAAATTGTAAAGATAGAAAGTATTAAATGAACTAAATTAAGAAACAATCTAATTTAATATATCATATCTATAGGGATATCCAAATAAGAGTAACATATCTTTAATATATCCAAATCCTTAATATATATCAATTAGGTAAGCAAATAACGACTAGTTAACTATTAGTTTTGATCAAATCCCGAAAGTCCTCAAAATCTGAAATAGCCTAGTCGATTGACCGACTTCTGCCTATCGGTCGACCGATGAATGTAGAATGCTAGCCAAACCAATCTCAAACGATAGTTGGATGACCGATCGATTCAGGATGCTTCTCAGGCCAATTTTCAGCCCTAGTCGGTTGACTGATCATTGATGATCGGTTAACTGATCAATACAGAGAGTTCCACTATCAGCCATCGGTTGACCGATCTCCCTTGATTTGTTGACTGATCGATTCAGAGACTTTACCTTTTTCCAGTCTATGCCCATCGATTGACCGATCCCTTATGGTCGGTTGATTGATCACTGTTGAAACAAACTTTTCTCAGATTATTTCAAGTCCAAAACTTCGACATTTTTGACCTTTTAACCGATTTTTTTTTCTCGGTTAACTAAATTAACACTTTTAATTAATTTTAAACACCAATCTCGCTTAGGTCAATTTTTCTTTCATTGGAGCAAATAATTGAGCATAAATATAAATTATTTTTGTGTCGTGTGTGATCCTAATTGGGAAACATTAAGAGTAAAATAGATTTGAATTGTTTTCACTTAAATTCTTCAGAATCTTCAATCTCTTAATGTTTGTTTCTTCATTCTTCATAATTTTTTCATGATGTCATCTTAATTGGAACTCTTTAAACTGAAATACTCAATAAACTCATTAATTCCACCAAAAACATCAACACTGAATTGCCTATCAAAATCTTGGGATCAATAATCTCTCTCCCTTTTTGATGATGAAAATTATTTTTAATATTTTTTTCAAAATAAGAAAGTAACCACACTCCCCCTGAATCTGATGACGGGTTTTTTAACTCGTTAAAGTACAATCATGATGAATAATTTAAAAATTTATTAGATATTCAACGAAGCACAAAATATGATCAATAAAATAATAAACTCCTCCTATATCAGTGCAATGCTTAGGCGGACAAATCCTAAACATTAACTAACTTGTTTTAAGCGCAAACAAGGTTTCACCTCTATATCTTCCCCTTTAACAATCAATGCAATAAACTAAGGATATTCAATAAACATCAAATACACTATCCCTCTTTATCATCTCAAAAAGTGGGTAAGAGAACCAAAAATATCAATTCTAGGCAATCATCATTATGCCTATCCATACCAAAAATATCATTCTAAACATGCAATCTTCCCCTATATAAATGTAAACAAGCTAACTCATGCTTAGGAGAATAAATCTTAAACAATCAAAATATTTCAACAATATAACATGATATCAATTAATATTTTCCTTATAGATAGAATCAATAAATGTGTAATCTTTAATGCACAACGACAAGAAGTATATTTCAATGATAATTTATGAATTTGTCAATCATAAATCTAATACATGCTTTTATAATGATTATGATCAATACTTAGAATTCAACATATGAATGCATTATATAATTCATTTATCATTTAAATAACCGCAATATTTCTAAATCACATAACCTGTTTTAATATCAAACATATGATCACTACTTGATATAAGCACATAAAAACATGTTAATACTCCTTAACTAAATGTGATTCTCAGAATCACTATGCACTATTTCTAAGATAATAAATAAACACATCATTTAGTATAAATCTTAGAAATCAGTACCAACTTACCTATTTGGTAAGTCGAACACCTCATTCTTTAACAAATTTAATGAATTTAAATTATGAAGGGTTAGGAGTACTTCTTTTATCCTTAGTGACGACTTTATTTTTTACCTCATTTGTACCAATGATTGGTTTTGGTGCACAATTTCTATTAACCTGTCTATATCTTCTAAGCCTTTGATTTTTATCATTTGATTCACTAATGATTCTCTTTGCAGATGTCGCTTGTGGCTTCCTGGTGATATTTCATCTTGGCTTTGATACATTTTTTTCTATTTGCACGTCTCTTATGGTTTGCACGTTAGATTTTTGAACACTTTTTTCTCCATTTTCAAAAGAATCAAATTTTCTTTTAAAATCAAGTTTTTTTTGGCAAAAAGCAGTATGAGGGAAAGTAATTTTTCTATGACAATATGAATATTTTCATTATCATCATCTTCATCACTACCACTAATTCAAAAAGAATCATAAATAACATTATTATATACAAATCTATCACCAACAAAAGTGGATACACAAAAAACATTATCCATAGTGTGTACACGTGATCAGTTTAGCTAGAATGTTTAGCCTAATTGAGCTAAAACCAGCTCTGATGCTAATTGTTGGCCCAATAATCTACCTAAGAGGGGGGGTGAATTAGGTAGTTACAAAATTTAAATAAATTTTGTATCTTTCAACACTTAAATAACAAAATAATTAATTTAATCTGAAATCAATTATTTATCTTTATAACACAACGGATAAGTGTTATTAATTCTAGGTGTACACCCAAATAACAAAAAAATAAATAATGTAAATCAATGCAGCACACAAGGATATATCTTAATTCACCAAGTTACTCTTGGCTAATCTAGTTCTCCGAGCCCCACGGAGATTCGCACCCACTAAATTCAAGATTCATTTAACAGGTAGAAACTAAACCCTTACACCGATTTTTTTAATAGGCTCAGAATTAACCTTTACAATTATCTTTTTCTCATACTAAGGAATAACGTTATTTTTTTACCAGGCTAAAGACTGACTTAATTATTTTACAGGCTAAGGATCAAACCTAATTCTTTTATACATTTAGGCTAAGAATCAAATCTCACCAAAAACACTTTAAGAATATACCAAACAAATATATAAAAATGAATACGCAATAAAGATTAATATCTTGGAATGATCTCAACAAGATAACATCGAAAGATTAACAACTCTTAAATTATTTCAACTCCAAATCTTCGATGTTTTCGACCCTTTAACCGATATCATTTATTATTTCAACTCCAAATCTTCGACATTTTCGATCTTTTAACCGATTTTATTTCTCGGTTAACTAAATTAACACTGTTATTCATTTTTAAACACTAATCTTGCTTAGGTCAATTTTTCTTTTTCAATTTCACATTGGAGCAAATAATTGAACTTACTTAGAACCCTAATGTAAAGACATATAAATATAAACCATTTTAGCTAATTAAACGTACTTAGGACCCTAATATAAACAGACATAAATATAAATTATTTTTGTGTAATGTGTGATCATAATCGTGATACATTAAGAGTAAAATAGATTTGAGTTGTTTTCATCTAATTTTTCAGAATATTCAATCTCTTAATGTCTGTCTCTGCATCATTCACAATTTCTTCATGACGTCATCTTGATTGAAACTCTTTAAACTGAAACACTCAATAAACTCATTATTTTCACCAAAATATCAACACTTAATTGTTCATCAAAATCTTGGGATTAACACATACATTCGTACATAACCACGGTAATAAGCATGGACCACCACCTCTAACAAGGACTGGATAGCAAAAGTGAAAACAGGGATGGGAATGGCAAAGGGTATTAATTACATTTTTGGTGGAAGTTTTGTTTTGTTTTTTGTTTTTTTTTTCCTTCATATTTGCCTTCGTATTTTTTAGTTTTAAGTTTTTCATTTTATTTTATATTTTTCCCCCTAAACATTCAAAACTATTCAAATAGTAGTGTGAATGTTCATGTGAATTTTTTATGTTGATTTTTGTAGAGTTTTTGTTTATTCACCGATGTGTTTTGATCATATTGCATGAATGTACATGTGAATGTTTCGTGAATGGAATGATAAGGGGGTTATTAATTAATTTTTCTTCCTTTTTTGGTTGAATTTTTAATTTCATTATATTTTACATTCATCCCTTTTTTTCGTTTTTTGTTTTAATTTTTTAATTTTATTTTACATTTTTTCCCCTAAACATTCACAACTATTTAAATAGTAGTGTGAATGTTGATGTGAATTTCTTTGTTGATTTTTGTAGAGTTTGTGTTTATTCACCGATGTGTTTTGATCATTTCTCAAATATTGAGTGAACATTCATACAAAACGTGTGAACTATTGTTGAGTGATTTTTGAGTGAATTGAAATATTGTTCTGAAATATTTGAGTGGACATTCACACAAAAAGTATGAACCATTATTTAAGTGAAAATATTTGAGTGAAATAAAAAAATTATTTGAAATACTGAGTGAATATTCACACATAACGTATGAATCATTGTTTGAGCAGAAATTGAGTGAATTAAAAATTTTGTTCTGAAAAGTTAAGTGAATATTCATACAAAATGTCGTGAATCATTATTTGGGTGAACTAATAATGATTCTGAATATAGAGTGAACATTTACACAGAAGTTCCAATGACATGGTTCGCAAATAAAAATAAATTGGGAGACATTTATCGAGGACTTTTTCTATAATTTCTGTGAGAAAGATTGTAATACCCAAAATTTCTATTTTTGAAATGTTATGAGCCACAGTGTAACAAACCGGTTTTCTAGAGTTGTCATTCGGTTTCTCTCATTTGAGAATTTATACCAAAAACCGATTGATCGAATTTTATTCCATAACATCTGGTAAATTTGTAATGCAACAACGACAAGAGATTAATAATTCATCTAATGAAAATATCTTAATTCACAATGCGGGGGGCAATTGATTTTTACAGAACTTAGTTATTATCAAAATATGAGAACTCATATAAGTATTATACAGTATCTCAAGTCCAAATGTCAAGAATACAATCACACTTCAAATATTCTGTCACACCCCTCCCCGGGCCCCCATCGCCCGAGGCTGGGCATGCCGTCGACCTGACGTTACCCAACCGATCAACAATTATACATACATGCACTGCTATTTTTTTTTTCTTCCAAAATATATTTATCATTTCAAAATTTGGGAATACACATGTTCCATATATTCACAGCAAAAAAATAAAAAATAAAAAAATCTGAACTTTCCCCAGCTCACATCTCTCCGACCAATCTTCCAAAATGACCCCACCTCCTGACTCTACCTAGTGTCAATAGTGGACCCACGAGTAGCTGCGACACTTGAAACCAAATATTTTATTGATGTACTATCTTCATAATATAAAGCATTTTATGGATCAAGTATAATTATCAAATACCCACGTTTCAAAATATATATAAATATAACCACACATTATGCCGAAATAAATTTTCACTGTCATCAGTGTAATAAGATAATATAAATTCAGTCAATCTAAACATTTCGACATGTAATAAAATACCGCATTCATATTTTCCTACTGCCATAGGATCGTTTCACCTCACGATCGGGAGTTACGACGGTACCGTAACTTATACAACTGTGTCATTTAAAGTGACTATCAGTACCATGGCCATTTAATATCCCTAATGATAGGGGTAGTCGCCCGTAGGATTTGCACTCCTAACAGGTCCACATATATCCACCCTGCAGGATTTGCCTGACAAGTAACAACAATATCCACTCTGCAACACTTGCCTGACAAGTAACAACATATCCACCCTACAGGTCTTGCCGGACAGGTAATCTACATCTTACAGGACATGCCCTTCTGATGAGAAGACAACTATGACATAGTCGATAACAAAAACTATTTCCACATTTAAAAATCTACTTGATCCCCATAAGTTATAAAACCGTCCATTTTAGTAAATATTTTTTTTTCTACAATTTATATGAAAATATAATTTGTAAATTACCTAGAAGATAGTACACTCATATTGATTTTCGCGCTACAAAATAGTGTCGTCAAAAGAACTACACGGTCGGCGCGCCTGTGAACCTAACAGCGATAAGGCCTAATTAATAATTTATTTAAAATAAATCAAAAATGCAATACGTGGCCCTAAAATACATAATTTCTCATTCCCAAATTTTGATTATAAAAAATTACTATATACATCATTTTCTATGTTAATATTAACTGTACGAAAATTATAGTAATGGGTACGAAAATTTCGTATAAATAATTTATTTTGTAAAAATATTAATCGGTTGTTAAAATTTTATTAGTCATTTGTATTTTTTTTTAATTATTATTATTATTATTTTATATTAGTTTAATTTTTTTTTTCAAATTACATTAATCTCCTTCAATTATCTTTAAGATATCATTTCCAAAATCTAAAATTAATATTTTTAAAATGATAATTGACCCCCTAATTGTTTTTCAAGATAAGTATTAAATGACACTGTGCACCCCGGTATTTTCTAAATGTTCTAAAATGGAACTAAAAATATATACATGCAAAGTCAGGTCTTATAATCCTTCCCCTAAAAGAAATTTCGTTCTGAAAATTTAGTTACCTTGAATGAATAAATGCGGATATTTATTCCTCATCTTATCCTCTCATTCCCACGTCGCTTCCTTCATAGAATGACTGTGCCATAGCACT
>JAENRU010000324.1:0-38639 GCA_016647705.1 Eucommia ulmoides | reverse complement strand
CCGGAACAACCATTTGATTGAATGGGTTGACCTGATAATGATCCGGGCATTTCAACTGAATTTGTTCTAAATTCTAGGCCACACTGTAAATTTTAATTCATGGTAAGATGGATAACAGAAAAAGTTTTTAGTATTATGATTATCAATATAACAAACTGTCTTTATTTCACGCCGCTGGTTTAATTATTTTTGGCTCCTCCTAGTTTGTGTTATGGGTGCTATGGGATGAAATACTGTTAGTTGGAACAGATTTGGAAATCCAACAGGTGAAGGATATTATTTATTTTGATTAATTTCTGCCATAAGTAACTATTTTTTGAAATATAGAACTGTTGTAGGAACCCAATGGGCCTAACTCACTTTCAAGAGACACTTGAAAGAGAAGGATTGTCCGAGGCTCAGGTAACGCAAACGATGTGGAATTCAACAAGAACATATACATGCAAAAAAGGGAAATTAGTCACAAATTTTTTTCCTCAGTTTTTCTCACTTTATTTATAAGTCTTTCAATTCACATCAACTAGCTTGAATCTATTAGGGGTGTGCACGGGTCAGGTGGCCCTATTTTTTGGTTGATCCGACAACCGACCCTAACAAAATCAGGTCAAAAAATTGTCACCCGTTGCCGACCGAAATGTGGAAGAACCAGCGGCTTTGAGGGTTTGTCGGATTTTGTCGGATCCCCAACAGCAAAACGAAGAATGAACGAGAAATGTCAATCGAATTGGAATCCATAAATCACAACAGAGAGATTTTTTGACAAAGCTAGAGAAAGAGATGGGGGGTCACCTTCCAGTTTGTTTTCGTCGTCGTCTTCTTCGCAATGGTGCAAATCAGCATCCCCTTCGCTCCCCTAGATCTGGTTGTTGGATTGGATCTAGATGAACGACGAAGGAGCTAGAAGCGGCGGAATCAAATGAATCAATAAACTGAAGAAGCAAACCCTAGAGACAAAGGAATTTAGGTTGCATTTTGGGTCTATCGTTGAAGCTCGTGGTGAAAAAAGCAAATGGCTAAAGAGAGTTGAGAGTATAGAGAGGCAGCTGAACAGAAGCGAAGGCTGGAATGAATGAGCAACCCTAGAAAAATCCTATTTAAAGGGGGGTATATGGTCGGATAGGGTTGTATTCGGATGGGCTAGGAGAAAACTGGCGACCGACCCGCAAGGCTGAAAAAATAGAGTATCTCACCCGAATTTCCACCCGTGCACTTCATTACCCGATTTTTCGGGCTTGGGTCGGATGGTTTACTCAGGTTGGCCGGGTCTAGCAAGCTAATAGCACACCCCTAGAATCTATTAATTTAATGTTAACTAGATGTGGAATTCACATTTGATATCGTAATAAATCTTAACTTAAGGATTTGAAAATAAATAAATAAGGATTAAAAAATAAGTTGCTCTATAAATAGGATAATAATGTAATATTTATTTTGATTAATTACTAGGGTTCTTAACCAATATAGAATATAGACACTACAGGCTAAACAGGTCATTTTCGGTTTGGGTGACCCGAAAAAACAAACATGATGAGTTAGGAATTATATATTTTGGCTCATTTAGTTAAATAGCTCGGTTTAGGGTTAATACTCTATCGACTTGAACTTTGAGTTGAACCCGACAAAAAAACATGATATGATTGATTAAGAATTTAAGGTTATCTGGGATTTCTGCAATAAAAAAGGTACCTGTAATAAGATAGACACCATCAACAGAAAAAACACAGTCCCAAACCCAGCGTTGATGTCCTGGAAAAAAAATGGTTAAAGATTGATCTTAGAGACAGGCATCTAAGCAAAGCAAAACAGCATATAAGTAAGCAAAACAAAAGGAAAATCAGGGTGCTGAGGTTATTATAGATACCTAATAGAGTTTTATGCAATGTAAAACCATCGACATTCCATATCTTGACAGTGTGGTCGGAAGCAGCAGTGGCCAAATACCTAGAGGAAACAAAAAAATCAGTTTTACAAAATGAAAAAAAAAAATTGAGAAAGCAAAGGAAATTTAGAATCTAACCGATTGGGTTCACCGAACTCGGGTGAGAGGAGACACTTGAGGATGTAGCCATCATGAGCCTGAAGCTTATGAAGTGGCTCAAAATTTGTCATAGTCTGAAATAGAACACAATTTAGGCGCAACTTAAAATAGTATTTTGGTGAGCTCGGTTCCTAAGAGAAAGCAACACTTCAAGGGTATCCTATGATCACATATGGCTCAACTGCACTTCTCCATTTCAACTATCCTGTCTTGACTCTATTAATATCATACCTCGATTTCGCCATTGCTCTGAATCGTTGAATCTAAATATCTAAAATGATCAACCTTAGAAATTTCCTGATCTCCAATTTTGACCGCACCATCATCTCTCCGGACATTATTAACATTGCAATACGTGTATTACATCTTACTTTTGCTAACCTTCAAACCTTTAAAACTCTAAGGCTTTTCTCTATCATTCTTAGTATTAATACCTATTCCACTTTCATCAAGTAGTACTATGTTATCTGCAAACAACATACTCCAAGATATCTCATCTTAAATATATTTGATGAGCTCATCTATCACTAAAACAAAGAGGTAAGTACTTAAAGATGATTCTTGATATAAGACTATATTAATAGGAAATGCACAAATACCGTCTTCTTCTATTCGAACACTAGTGACTATAACTTCATACATATACTTAATCACCTTAACATATACATGTGATGCCTGTTTCTTTTGAAACACCCACCACAAAACTTCTCTACTTACCTTATCATAAACCTTTTCCAGGTCCACAAAAAATATATGTAAATCTTTCTTCTTTTCTTTATATTTTGTCATCAATTTTTTGAGTAAATAAATAGTTTCAGTGGTTGATCGACTGGCCTTAAATCCAAATTGGTTATCTTCGATTGCTCGTTTCATATCTTATTCTATATTCTATCACTCATTCCCAAAGTTCCAATTATTAAAAAGAAAAAAAAAAAGCCATTTAATTTGATTACTAAAAAATGGATAATTTAATTTGATTCCTAAGAAATTAATAATTTAGCATAAAATGAAAAAAAAAAAAACACAAGAAAAAGGAAAAACAGGGAAGGGCAAGGCAAGCAGCTTGCAGCCCTTGGTGCAGCAGGAAAAAAAGAAAAGAAAAAGAGCACATAGCAGAACAGAAGAAGCGCAGAAGAGAAGAAGAAGAAGGAGATGAGAAGAAGGCAGAACAAAGAGTAAGAAGAAAAAGTGCAGAAGAAGAAGAAGAAGAAGAAGAAGAAAAAGGAGGAGGAGGAAGACATATCTGGACCAATCAAGTCAAGGTGCGCTAGGAGGCGCACCTTGAGCCTAGTGCCTAAAGCCCATAGGCACGCGCCTCTAGCAAGCTGCACGCCCAAACCTAGGCAAGGCGCTTGACCTGTGCCTAGACGCCTTTAACAACTATGCCCTAAACTTGTGAAACTGTTTCAATTTCGTCATTTGGTCTAACAACCATTTAATTGTCTAACTAAAATTTACATGTAGCCAATTTAGGGAGGTACACATTTCACTTTGTGTTAGATGATTGAACAGACGTTTGCCCAAGGACAAAATTGAATGATTTCACAACTTCAGAGACTTCATCTTAAAAAAACAAAAAAAAAAAGAGGATGAAAATGATACTACCTCAATCTTTAGGGACCACCGGTGTAATTAATCCTTAAATTTGTGAAGGTAATTATACCTGGGTTCCTCGCAACAAGCGCCAAACATAACATGTTCCGCTGTTATTTGCAGCAACAACCAAGCTTCCATCCCACATTACTGTCAAGGACCTAACAGCCGTATCCACCTCTGGAACCTGAGTTTTACATAGATGTTAGATCCTCAGATATATTTATTTATTCAGTTACTTGGGAAGAGCCTCACAGTCAAGACTGCAAGAGAAAATTAGAAGGCAAAAGCGGAAAAAAATTAACACCAGCTCAAATGCATAACGATATAACTGAAAGGAATGGGTTTTAGGTACATAAATCTTTTGATTTTGCCCCGCTTTTCTTAACGATTGTTTCTTAACTTTCGTGAAGATTATGTTTCTTGCTTAGGTTTGGGTTCCCTGTTTAAGTTTCTGGGTTTCATCATAATACTTCCGATTTCGTTTGCTCTCTCTGTGTGTGTTGGGGGGATGAAAAATAGGAAGAAGCAGAATATCAGCACGTACCAACTCACAGCTGCATGCATTTGCGGTCAAATCCCACACACGGATGTTACCATTTTGGTCCCCGGATATTAATTCTGTCTATAGAAGAAACAATTATATAAACAGAGCAGAATTATATGTAACTCAAAAATGGTGGACAAAAAAAATAGTAGAATAAAGTTCATATATAACACACATGCAGCAAAGGACTGAACAATAATTTGATAAATAATTGTTGCATTGAAGATAGACGTCAGATTTCACTTATGCTTAAATATCACAAAACCCATTTCATTTGTATCCATAGAACAATGAACATAATAAGATGTAAGCATAGGAATGAAGCGTCACAGTAGGTTCGAGATCCCATTCTGTCATTGCAATATCATTGATTGATTGTAGAAGGTCCTTAGAGGGGGAAAAAAGGATGTTGAATTCTCAAAACAAACAAAAAAAAAAATGATTAGTTTTCAATTTTTCATCCCAAAACCAAAAATTTCAGATAAAAAGTGCATCTATTCCAAGAAGAATGAATTGTTTTCAAACCTGATTTGGGTGCAAAACAACAGTATTAACAGCACCCCGGCTTTCATATTCCCTCTGACAACCTGGAGCCCTGTCTCATCCAAAATAAAATTAGATCCAAGTCTTCAAAAATATATATAACTACATGTTTATGTTCTAAGAAAAAAGAATAAGCAAGTCTACATTTTGATTATCCATTTGCTGATGCATAATGTACCTCAAATCCCAAATCTTCACGGTGCCATCTTCAGAACCAGAGTACATCCAATTACCATCACATTGAAAACCCACTGCCATTACGTTGCTGGTATGCGAATCATAGCTCATCACCTACCATTAGGACCAAGAGAAGATTTGTTCATCCGAAGAAAGATGGGGCACTAAAGCTATTAATATCAGCAACTTGGGGGGGGGGGGGGGGGGGGGAAGCAGGAAGAAAAATAAGAGAGAGAGGTTTACAGGCTGCGGACTGTTTGAATTAACATCAAATAGTCGGATGTGAGGATTCCCTGCTGCAGCCAGGTGCCGCTTATTTGGCGTTATCTCAAGCCGATTTACTTGCTGTATCACACATCATAAATCAAACTCAGCAATCAAAGGTGAAATCAAATTAAAAGATTACATATAAGATATCTGTACCTCCGCAACAAAATAGATTACATATATCATACGCTTTTAAGATTAAACTACTGAATACTAGAAAGTCGCAAAAGCTAATAAATCATTAAAGATCCAAAAAACAAATTTATGATTTTTATGGCAACCCACAAACCAATGAGCAATCTTAAAACCCAGTCACACATGATCTTACATGACCACCTCATTCAGTCCAAAGTTCATCCAGTTTCTATAAATGTGAAGAAGAATGGCAAGAACAACAAATTCTTTTTCTTTTCCAAATGGAGTTAGCTAGATGAATATTCTATGGCTAGGCACAAATTGTTTGTTTGAAAACCCCATATAATAAATTGAAATGGGCTGCTTTCAATAATAAAGAATCTCACTCAGATTTTCACATTGCCAGCAGCCTCAATCTAATTGGATTTCAAGAGAGAACTCAAATGGTGAGTGACATATACAATTGGCAATTTTTTAGCACTGATTCCTGAGTTGAATATTTAAGAAGAAGAATAACCTCTATGATGGGTATTGCATGTGGGCCAAGTTTTTCCCTATAAACAGGAAAGCCATTGGTGATCACTATGGTTGAGATCTTGAATAATCTCATAACATAGAGTGGGTACAGGTGAGTAGGTGACAAGTAAAGAGAGCAATAGGGAAGTATGGTTTTTTTCTGAGGGGGTACTATTCACAAAGAGTATTGGTTAATATGTACAGAACTACGGATACTATTCACATGTAGAGGAGAGGCCCAATCATGTATCCTTTCCGCCACTGCCTTGCCGGTGGTATCAATTCACCAAATAGTAACAAAATCATTGACAGTTTTAAGGAAATGATATCCCTTTTCAAACACCAAACTAGAGAAAAAGGTCTGTGAAAGTAAATCTAACAGTTACAGACTGGGGTACGTAAAATCTAGCTATAAGAAAAACGTTTCAGAGCTATGCATGCAGAAATGTACAGTAATTCTATTGTGGCAGAGAATTTGTTCATCAGAAAGGTATTCGCACACCACTTGTAGGACACTTCTTCTCATGATTGGATTTTAGGTTTCTCATTTCAGATGCAGGATGCGTGTATGGTACATGAAAGAAAGTTTTGATAAGTTCCAAGAAGGCTGCCAATCTTCATCTTATGAAGGGTTCATGCTTGACATCATGAATTCGAATGAAGAAAATCAAAACATTTATTCTAGTGGTTCACTATTTAAGCGATTCGATTTATGTCCCGAATTTGTCTATCCATGGCCCCCCTGAAAAGCTTCTTTTTGTTGGTGGAGCCATAAAAATCACACACAGCAATCTCTCTCTAGTAAAAGAGAAGTTTTGTATGGTATAATAGAGAGAGGCACTTGTAGGTTGGTCTTGGACCTCTCTCAACCCTACTAGCTAGTTCACGAGATGAGACTTTTCATCACACTTATAACCTGACCACCCACATCCTATGTGAGATAAATCCAACAATTTCTCCCTCACACATCGAACCTTTGGTCGGCTAATCCTCAACTCCCTTTCTGGCTATTTGACCAGTTGGGCGTTGACACCAGTGTAAGATGGTCTTGGGCATCTCTCAACTCCAAAAGCTAACTCTCTCCCTTACACATCAGGCCTTTGGTCGACTAATTTTCTAACAGTCTCTCCCTTTGTGGTTATTTGGCAAGTTAGGCGTTGATACCAGTGTAGGGTGGTCTTGGACCTCTCTCAGCCCTAAAAGCTCGCTCTCGAGGTGAGTTTTTCTCTCACACTTATAACCTTATCACAAAACCCTTTCACACCTAAAGTTCATAGAGAACAGAAGGACGTTGGAAACAATCTGATTTGGGCAAAACCAAGCAGGAATGAAAAGAATCAAATAGAAAAAGAAAAGTAAAAAGAAATTCGATCATTCCAATACTGAGTTACATGTTCTAACACACCTATATTCCTCTACTGGTTATTTATAATCATATCATATAAAAAGAGTAATTAATCTCTAGCCAAGGCCGTTTGACGAACTAAATTAATCTCGCCTGTGATCTCTCTTCTTCATATTGCACTCATTTCTTTCGATCGACTTGACTCACAATGTGCTAAACAAGAGGCTTCAGCTTTCTAGAGCTGCGTTCGCTAATCGTCACATCGAAATCAAATTATACAGAAACATAGAGATGCAAATAAGAACTTACAGATTCTGGATACTGGATTGTTCTATAGCATCGGCCACTCTTTGCCTCCCAGAACCGTATGGTGTGATCATAGCTCGCCGTCGCAAGGATCACTGACGGTTGAGTCATTTTTGAGCTTCACTGCCAATGAAGCATCGAAACTTCAACATAAAATCAACACAAAAACAAAAACAAAAATGGTTAAAAATTGCTTAAAAATCGAATCAACAGGGCCAAGTGCGATACATATAAGATTGTGGGAGAAGCAAAGATTTTACCTCAGGAGGGCTCTATTCAGGGACCATCGTGTAGAACCACTAGAGCGAGAGAGAGAGAGGAGAGAGAAAGAGAGAGTTGATGACTGCAGAAGACAGAGGAGGCGGCCTCCGGTTGAGCATTCGGTCGAGGGAAATGGCACAAAGCTTCCATTGTTTGATGAGTCAAGTGCTGAGTCCTGACTCGGTATTTGGGCCTTCGAATCGGGCTCGACTTAACATGGCCCATGAAGTAGAAGCCCAACATAATTAAAAGTAGATTTTTTATTTTTTTTTTGTCGATTATATAAGGCCAAATTACAAATTTGCTTCTCTATTTCAGCTTGTTTTTGACTCTCTAATTCTTTTTTTTTTTTTTTTTTATTTTTATTTTATGTGATTCTTCTGTCAAATATTAGAAATAAAATGTATAGAAATTGACTATAAAAAGCAAGACCACATTGAAAAAAAATGAATTGAAGGTCTATATAGAAAATATGTTGCACAAGAATATCATACCTAAGTCATTTACTAAAAAAGGATATTGGACGAAAAGCCCTCTAGAGTGATGAAAGCAGTTTCGTGTTGCTTTTTTCATTTCATTAGCAGTTCCGATCCACTAGGAGGACCGAACTTGTAATTTGCCCTTAAAATAAAATAAATTATGAATTGGACCATCTAATTAGGATTATTGATCAATTATTAAAAATGATCATTTTAATTTTTATAATATGAGTTTTGTTATTTTAAATGAGACATATTTTGTGGAAAAAATATAGACAAATGTTACTCCTATTGTTTTAAAGAAAATTACCGCTTAAGCCTAATCTAAACATCTAATTGCCGATACATTCCAAGTAGTTTATAATAGACCAAACACTCTTATTATTCAGATTTCATTAACTGTTTAATACTAATTTAAAAAATCGTCGAATTGCAAATAATTGATTTGCTCTTTGCGAGTTTTGTGTGATTGAATCCTTCCTTATTTAGTCGTGATTGGCATATGAATCGAATCATTCAAATGAAAAACAGAGAAAGTTTCCATTTGTTAGGTTATTTCAAAAATTCAAATTTGAGAGAGAGCAAAGAGCTCGGACAAAGAAACGCATGAGCATTTTTTGAACATCAAATTGAGTCATTCAGAATTAAAATGAACACAAGTAAGCATAAGCTCATGGTTTGACATTTGTGGACGGTAGTGTTCATCAATATTTAGGTTTTCAGAATCCTTCATTTATTGTAAGTGCTATTTTCTTGCAAAACAATTGTTTTCATTGACTTAACGACATATAGCACATTGAACAAGAATGGATCTAATTAACACTATTTCACATTCATCGTCTTAATGCTTTTGGTTTTTGGTTATTTCATTCAACAAGCACACACATTGTCACATTCTTTTTTATTTTTAAGCGGCATATGTAAGAACTGTATCGTAGCGTTATTTTCATGCGAATTTGAATGTTATATTCAACATGCAAATGAACATATCTTCAGTTGAGGTTACATTCAACACGATTATATACGTTGATGAAAATCAATCGAATATTACATTCAACGTGTTTTGAAACACTAGCACATCATTACATGACCAGTGTTACATTCAACATCAGCATACACATGTTACACTCAACACGGTGATCATTATAGTTCAAAAACAATAAAATGTTATATTCAACACATGAAGTAGGTATATACAAGTCATGTTACATGTAACAATTTTACACAACTTTGATATTTATCAACATTTAACTGATGGTACATTTTAACAAAATAAATTGGTGTGTGATACATAAGTTAGGATGACGGTTTCTATCGCTTTAATGTGTAAGTACAAGGCTGTGACAACAGTGGTGAGAGTGGGTAACGAAAGACTAGACATAAAAAGACGTATAAACTAAAGATATAGGCATACTTGATCTTCAGTCAGGCTAGACAACTACCTCCCTGATGCAACACTCATGAGCTGGATCATATGCCACTTTGCCCAATGTGGGATAAAATGAGTCTTGTCCAGAGTGGGTTCAATTAAGAGAGTGTGCTCGCATAGCCAAAACCGAACCAAAATATCGATTATCAGTACATTTCTTCCAAGCAAGTTGAATGAACATTTATGTAAAATACAAACAAAAGAGGTTTGTAACCTATAATGCGATCGCACAACCAATTATTGCTGATGGTCTCTAATAGCCGGCTTCAAAAGACGACATCAAATTTGAATGTATACGATCGAACCAATAGTATGTTTCCACCATATTCAAATTTTCGACAAGTATAATGTTAGATTCCCACACCACCTATCCCTTGTTCGCGAAAAAACATGTCGATATAAGATGCAAGCACAACAGACGTATAACATCTTCAACATCCTCCCCCTCATCACCATCAATAGTGGACCATATCTCATTCTTGATTTCTACCATGCTTAGTTTGTTGGTATTCAGCCCTCGACGGGTCAAGAATGACCACTCTCCGTTCTTTGCATATCGTCCAAGTATTTGTACATTGCCAAAGATAAGTCCAAAAATAAGTTGGACATCATTGGGTGTGAACTCAACAAACTTCGGCCCAATACTGAATGCTTTGCGATGCGGTTGGTATGAGAGGAATATGATTGTGAGCATACTATTTATCTTGTGGAATGAGTTTCTCCCCAACCCTTGTGGAAGCAAAGTTGATCTAGTGTTTCAAAATAGAGTTTTCTACAAAAGCTCAAAGTGTTACTCATGAAGAGGAAGGTTAGCAATGAGGGAACAAAATTGCGAGAGGTTAGAACAATATTTAGCTATTGGATTTAATGCTACATGATCTCGTGTGCACTACGTAGTTGTGACGTTTATGCATCTACAAAATACAATCGCAAAATTATCAGTGCAATGAATGATAAAATGACACAATTTGCACAAAGGATTATAGGTTTATCGTCGTTGGCATCCGAGCTGCTAGTTGATATGTCATGTTGCGTGCCATCAACAAGGGAACAACTATGTGGATATCATTAACGAAGTTACATTCAACATACATAGATAACACAATTTTAGGGTTTGAGATAATGTTATATTCAACACGCACAACAATTTTGAATGTAACACATTATGAATGTGTTACATTTAACACGCACATAAATATTGAAGTTATAAATATGTTAATTTCAACATTTTCCAGTTAATAATATGTTACATGTAACACACACAAGAATTTGTTGTTGAATGGAAAACACCCTTGAACGCGCCCCGATTTTTCAGAGAAAACCAAAAAGAAAAATATAGATATATGTTTATATGCTTGGCGCTGGTAAAACGAGAAGGGTTTTTAAAAACGTCGATTTTCTCATTAAAATATACTTAAGCCTGTTTTAGCAAAAGGAGTCGCCACCTAGCATTAGGTTTAAATGATGTGCTAGGTCACCATATTTTTCTTTTTTGAAAATAATTTTAAAAAAATGGCTTAAGTAAAATTTGACTCCAAAAATAATATGGTCTAACCAGAGATTCGTTTAAAGAGTTCGGGGGTCAGTTACGCTCGGGGAAGGTGTCAAGCACCCCAAGACGCCCGTCCAAAGACGGTACCTTATCCGATTAAGTCCAATTAGAATTTAAATCCGAATGTTTTTATTTTATTTTTAAATCCTCCTTATATACACATATACACATACACACACATTGAGGGAAGTGATCTCCCTTCTAAACCTAGACCGTTCTGATGGAAGGCTGGGAATTTTCCACCTCATCTTGTTAACACGTTATATTTAATATGAGTTAAAGAAAACACAAGCACCCACACTCACGCACACATTTAGGGGAATAATTTCCCTTCTAAATTTAAACCGTTCAAATGGAAGGTTGGAAATTTTCCACCTCGTATCGTTAGCACATTATATTTAATACAAATTAAATAAAACACCCGCACACACGCATCGAGGGAAGTAATTCCCTTCTAAATTTAAGCCGTTCAAATTGAAGGTTGGGAATTTTTCACCTCGTATTGTTAGCACATTATATTTAATACAATTTAAATAAAACACCCGCACACACGCATCGAGGAGAGTAATTCCCTTCTAAATTTAGCCATTCAAATTGAAGGTTGAGAATTTTCCACCTCGTATTATTAGTACATTATATTTAATGCAAATTAAATAAAACACCCGCACACACGCATCGAGGAGAGTAATTCCCTTCTAAATTTTAGCCATTCAAATTGAAGGTTGGGAATTTTCCACCTCGTATTGTTAGCACATTATATTTAATATAAATTAAATAAAACACCCGCACACACGCATCGAGGAGAGTAATTCCCTTCTAAATTTTAGCCATTCAAATTGAAGGTTGGGAATTTTTCACCTCGTATTGTTAGTACATTATATTTAATACAAATTAAATAAAACACCCGCACACACGCATCGAGGGGAGTAATTCCCTTCTAAATTTAGCCATTCAAATTGAAGGTTGAGAATTTTCCACCTCGTATTGTTAGTACATTATATTTAATACAAATTAAATAAAACACCCGCACACATGCATCGAGGGTAGTAATTCCCTTCTAAATTTAGCCATTCAAATTGAAGGTTGGGAATTTTCCACCTCCTATTGTTAGTACATTATATTTAATACAAATTAAATAAAACACCCGCACACACGCATCGAGGGGAGTAATTCCCTTCTAAATTTAAGCCGTTCAAATTGAAGGTTGGGAATTTTCCACCTCGTTTTATTTACTCAAAAAAAAATAATAATAAATAAATAAATAAATAATAAAGGAAAAAAAAAAAGAAAAAAAAATCTAATTTACAAAAAAAAAAAAAATTAGTATAATAACAACTTAAAAAATAAGAGTAAGATTTACAACAGATGAAAATTTACCACCTTCTTGGAGATTTTTCTTCTTCAAAATTACAATAAAATGAAAATAATATTATTTTCTTCAAAAATTTTCTCCAGATTTCCCCTCTCCCTTACAAAAATTCCTCTCAAAAATTTCTTCCCCTCCAAAATTCTCCTCCCTTCTCCAAAACATCATTCATCTATTTATAGGAGAAAAATGTGAACTTGCCGATAAAAAAAGTAGGAAAAATAATAATAATAATAAAAAAAAAAGGGTGGGTGCACCGAAATTCGGTGCACCCACCAGCTTTTGGGTGCACCGAATTCGGTGCACCCAAAAGCAGGGGGGAACAGCCCCCCTGCTGGCCGCACATGCGGCCAGCCTACTGGTCGCACCAGCGACCAGTGGCTGGTCACTGGTGCGGCCAGCTGACCTTTTTGCAGCCCCCCCCGCGTTCGGTCCAGGCCTCTCTCGTTCTCGTCTATTTCTCGTCCATTTTGTTCCGAATTAACGCGTTTTTATTCCACTTCGAAAAATCTACAAAACCAAAAAAATAAAAATCAATTACTAATATTTATTTACTTAAGAGATTAATAAAACTTAATTTAGCAGTATTAAACCGCATAAATACGGTACAATCAAAACAAAATAAATAAAAAAATAAAATAAAGGTAACTATAAAATAAAGTATAATTTTTTTGTGAGGCGGTCAAAATGCCGTGTCTACAACTGCCCCTCTTTGTCATGCAAGTTCCACTTGCTTGGCAAAGATAAAAGACCACGTCATTTTGATCGTCCCATTTTCTATTTTTTTTATTTTTTAGTGTATTTTTTGGTAGTAGAACAAATAAAGTAAAATGACTCATGACGATACTCATGACAAACAAGTGTACGTTTAGAGTAATAAAAGAAGAGTCACGACGAACAAGTGTCCGTTTAGAGAAATAAAAGAATGATTCATGACGATGTTCATGACAAACAAATGTCCATTTAGAAGATCATTTAGAGTGATAAAAAATTAACTCGTGATGATACTCATGACGAACCAGTGTCTGTTAAGATGATTATTTTAGAGTAATAAAATAATTCATGACGGTACTCATGACGAACATGTGTCCGTTTAGAGGATCATTTAGAGTAATAAAATGATGACTTACGACGATACTCATGACGAACAAGTGTCTGTTTAGAGGATCGTTTAGAATAATAAAAAATGACTCATGACGATACTCATGACAAACGCGTGTCTGTTTAGAGGATTGTTTAGAGTAATAAAATGATTCATGACGGTACTCATGACGAACATGTGTCCGTTTAGAGGATCGTTTAGAGTAATAAAATGATTCATGACGGTACTCATTAGGGATGGTCATGGGCCGGGCCGGGCCGGATTCGGGCCGGGCTTAGACTAGTGTATTACAAAAAATGTTGGGCCCTAGCCCGGCCCGGCCCGGTGATCGGGCCTTAATTCTATGCCCAAGCCCGGCCCTATAAGAAAATTTTAAGCCCAAAGCCCAGCCCACGGGCCCCCGGCCCTATTTTTTTTTTTTTTAAATTTCAAAAATAACTACAAAAAATTCAACACCAAACCAATAAGAAATATTAAAATTACAATTTTTAAAGGTAAACCAATATTCCAAACAAACTAAACCAACAAAAAATATTAAAATTACAATTTTTAAATAAAACTAATATTTCAAATATTAGGGTTGTATTATAACGTGTATATATATATATATTTTATTTTATTTTTTTATTTTTTTAAATATCCTTCGGGCCGGGCCGGGCCGGCCCTAAAATTTTTTAATCTTGCCCAAGCCCGGCCCTAATTTTGATCGGGCCCTAATACCTAGGCCCTAGCCCGGCCCGTGGGCTTAAACTCTAAGCCCAAGCCCTAAAAAAATAGGGCCGGGCCGTTCGGGCTGGGCGGGCCCCCAAGTCCATGACCATCCCTAGTACTCATGACGAACATGTGTCCATTTAGAGAATCGTTTAGAGTAATAAAAAATGACTCATGACGATACTCATGACGAACACGTGTCCGTTTAGAGGATCGCTTAGAGTAATAAAAATTATTCATACCCCAGCCCTCTTGGCCAGGGGCTTAAAGAAAGTTCAAGAGTATAAAATATGCCCCAACTTGTGACTGAGCCAGAATGAGAGAGCAAAGATATAAATGTGCCCCAGCCGAACTCTCAGATGACCGAACATTTATAGATTTCCTGCGTACCTTAGTATTATGCCGAGGATCAAGTTTAGCGTAGTTCACTTTTCGCCCTTTTCAAGGCAAAACGCATACCTGGACGCTCATTTAGAGCTTTCGAACTTTTAGTAATAAAAGTTTCTAATTTGAACCGGAAGGTAAGAAGTCTTTGTGAGAGAGAAATCCATGCTTCCCTGCCCTTTGAAAACCCTGTAATTGGACAAAAAACACATGCAACACGAAAATTTAGTTTGAAAAATTTGTCACTCTTGACGACTAGCAATTCCGTCCCCCCTTTTTCCGTCGCAATCTCTCATTTGATGGCGCTTGACTTTCTCGGGTCACGGGACAGTATCGGGAGATTTTTCCATTTTTGAATTTAGAAGTCTCGCTTTTCAACTGAGAGTTCGACATGCTTCAGGGTGATGCGACAATTTTTTTTTTAGTTCCCTTCGACTCAGGGGAAGGCCCAACATACCTCATCGAGGTCTCTTTGGCTTGCTCGACTGGATTCTTGTCTTTTCAAATTAGTAGGTGCTTCAATGCTTGGGGTTCTAATACTCCTGCATGCTCTGTGTTTTCTCAAGTCCTGCAAAATTGATTTAGTCCAAAAATGGGTAAATGTCGAAAATTACTAAAATGAGTACCTTCAATACCCGATATGATTTTCTGTGAGATCTTGAGTCAAGAATGTAGAGGAATATGATTCTAATACATTTTCAGACCACGACCAATGTTTCTTTTCTCAAATTCTAATTCCATTCAAATCCATCAAGTTCTGATTCCAAAAAATATCATTTGCCGCTAATTTGGACCGAGGCGGAAAATATGAACAAATCTATCTATCATCTTTCTTTCCTCTTCAAATCTCTTCCACATTTATACCAATACTTCTTGTTCGGTTATCCCACTTTTCGTTTTTTCCATTTCTTTTATTTTTTTTCTCTTTTTTTTTTTCTTTTTTCTTTTTTTCTTATTATTTTCTTCTTTTTTCCTTTTTTTTCTTTTCTTTTTTTTTTTTTTTTTTTTTATATCGAACTTACAATGATTTAGGGACAGCCGAGCTTATCAATGAACTTGATTTTCTTTGGAAATTGAGACCTTCTTGCAACATTTGAAAGTTTCTTCATTGGGATCATTGGCGTGAGATGATTGTATTCCCTTTTTACCATTGAGTAACTCAGACAATAGGCAAATCGGGATATTTACACCCAGTTTCATCAATCACTAAAGTACCACCAAAGATAGTTTGATTAGCTTGCAACAATATATCAAAGCATCGTAAGGACAATGGATACCAATCTTTGACTTTTGAACCCCCCGGTACTTCTGGAATCGCTGACGAATTTGGTTACGGGCCTTTTTCAGATTTCACCATCGTTTGGATAAACATAATCTTCCTTTGATTATAGTCCCATTGAATCGTGGTCTAACTTTGTATTGAAATCACACATTCACATCCTCACTCAGTCACATCACGTACAACATATGCAGGCAATTTTGGGCACCTGAAATAGTAAGATTCAAACATTATACCATAGTTTTGAATAAACAGTATTGCATTATTGAAATTTTAAAAGTCATTACAGAGCAAATCCTTTTCCATCCAAAAGACCAACGGGATGGAAAGGTGAGTACGCAAAGATTTTTTAATTTTATCAAAACACCTCGCAAATTTAAAGCAAACAAAAAAACAGTTTTGCAGTCTTTAGATTTTTCAAATTGAGCCTTAGGCACATGACTCGCTCCCATCTCCAACAACATTTTGGTAAAGATTGACTTCACCACCCCTCGAAGGTGTATACTCAGGCAACGGATTCTGCTGACAGTTTGGCGTACCGGCCTCAGGTTTTTTTTTTTTAGGAAACGTGATGGCTCCTGTCCGTATAAACTCCTGAATTTTGTCTTTCAGCTGAAAGCATTGCTCAGTCGCATGTCCTCTGGTTCCTGAGTGGTATTCACAGAAAGCATTTGAAGAAGCTGTTTTACTCCCAGGTTTAACTTCGTAGAATGGAAGGGGTGTCAGCATCCCTTGCTTCAAACAATTCCGGTACAACTCGGTGATCGAGACCGGAAGGTCTTGTAGCTCTTTGTTGTCGTTCTGGAAATTTCTCCCAATAGCATGAGGTAGAAGGTCTTGGTGGTATTGGGTTCCTGACCTTGGAGTGTGGTTAGGAATTTGAGGTGGGGTGTTCGGGCGTGGTTGATAGGTATGGTAAGAGGGTGTTGGGTAGGCTTGAGGGTAATATTGGGGAATGTGGTTTTGATAAGGGGGAGGTACATTTTGGTAATAGCGGGGGCGGCTTTGGGAATAGGGTTGGTTTTGAGGATAATTTTGGTTTTGGCGATTTTGAGGAGGGTAGTTGTGATATTGGTTGTTCTGGTTCGGGTAGTTCTGGGGACAAGAAGTTTGGGGGTAGTTCTGGTAATGGGTTTGCCGAGGGGAAATGACAACAGCTACTTCATTTTCTTTCATCTTTGGCGGGGCTGACCTTTTCGTCAGATTGGATTGGGCCCCTTCAATTTTCCCGCTCCTTATTCCTTCTTCCGTCACCTCGGCCTGTTTGATCGCATCGCCGAAAGAAACCACTGCTATGCTCGAGAGATCTCGATAGAACGGCGGTGACTGAATTGACTTGAATATCTCTAACTGAGCCTCCTCGCTCAGCTTAGGGACAACTTTGGCAGCCTCCTCCCTCCAACGAGCAGTATACCTCCGGAAATTTTCGTCTTTATTTTTCAGTATCTGGTAGAGGGTATTGCGGTCTGGCGCGGCATCCCTATTGTACACATATTGCTCACAGAAGGCCTCTACCAGATCTTCAAATGTTTTAATCTGTGATAGCTCCAGGGTCATGTACCAGTTAAGAGCCGGCCCTTTCAACGATCTCCGAAACATCTTTAGGCAAAGGTCTTCGTTCCGAGCATGAATTCCTAACTCCTCTTTGTAAATGCTGACATGCCATTCTGGAGGGCCAGTACCATCATATTTTATGAATTCTGGAACCACGAAATTTTCCGGGTACACAATCCCGGGTGGTGCTGACAACTCCTTGTACGTCGCTTTCCTGGACGGCTTCTCCTTTTGCCATTCTTCCATAGTTTTCTCCAATTTCTTCATTTTCAGAAGCCAAGCCGGTGGAGGGCCATTCTCTTCTTTGTTTTCAGTTTCAATGGCCGGGGCCGGTTGGCTATCATTTGAATTGTTTGGTGGAGCAACGACCCTCTCCGGGTGAATGAGGATCTGCGGGGCGGCGGGGGCTGAGCCCTCTGGCGAGGCCTGATAGACATGCCCCTGGATGGGATATGTCAGAGCTCCATAGGCGAAAGGATGAGGGCCCATCTGAGGTCCATAGTAGACCGGTACTGCAAAGTTCGGGCCGACGTGGTTCGGATTCGGCCCTGAGTTCTCCATCCCAATACTTGCAGGGTTTCCATTTGGGGATTCAGTCACAGAAGTCCCGTTGGACGGAGGAATAGGCACCTCCTGAGGTCGGCTAAGTTCGTTGATCCTTTCCATCAACCTGTCAATAGTTTCCTGCATCTGAGCTATCTGGGTCGTTCGGGGAGATTCGGGATTGCTTTCTGATGTCATCCTGGAATGAGTCTGTGCTCGACTGCGTGTAAAGATCGGACTTCGAAAGGGGGGAACTGGATTTACTTTTCTGGGACCAATTTTCTTTGTCTTGTCCTTTTCTTTTTCACCTACAAAAAAATCATTTTTTTAGTTCACGTGGGTCTTAGGTGGCCTTAAAGCCCTTTTTAATTCGAAGATTTCAATTTCGATAACGACTAATTAAAACAAATGATGGTACATGAATTTTTTTTTATTATTATTATTATTTTTTTTTTTTTGTCGTTCCCTACCGATATTGAAAACTTTGAACTTGTTTGGTGTGCTTCTTTTTTTTTTTTAGGACTTCCCCAGACGTCATAAATCCATCAAGTACAAAAAAAACCTCTTTCTCGTCTTGTATCATAGAATCCTGAGGGGATAATATGGATACAAGACAGTTTTGTTTTTGTCAGAGGATTTACAACGATATAAGGGCCTGAGAGGAAATAAGGAAAAAAAAAAAAAAAAAAAAAAAAAAAAATATATATATATATATATATAAAATAAAAAATAAATGATATAAAAAAAAATCACAACTTATTTACTGAATTGAGAGAAAAAATAAAACAAAATTTAACATTCGGACTTTAGATTAGTTGGACTTATTCAGACATATTGGGCTCGACCCTCAGCCGCTCCCCAGCGGAGTCGCCAGCTGAACGCGCCCCGATTTTCCAGAGAAAACCAAAAAGAAAAATATAGATATATGTTTATATGCTTGGCGCTGGTAAAACGAGAAGGGTTTTTAAAAACGTCGATTTTCTCATTAAAATATACTTAAGCCTGTTTTAGCAAAAGGAGTCGCCACCTAGTATTGGGTTTAAATGATGTGCTAGGTCACCATATTTTTCTTTTTTGAAAATAATTTAAAAAAAATGGCTTAAGTAAAATTTGACTTCCAAAAATAATATGGTCTAACCAGAGATTCGTTTAAAGAGTTCGGGGGTCAGTTACGCTCGGGGAAGGTGTCAAGCACCCCAAGACGCCCGTCCAAAGACGGTACCTTATCCGATTAAGTCCAATTAGAATTTAAATCCGAATGTTTTTATTTTATTTTTAAATCCTCCTTATATACACATATACACATACACACACATTGAGGGAAGTGATCTCCCTTCTAAACCTAGACCGTTCTGATGGAAGGCTGAGAATTTTCCACCTCATCTTGTTAACACCTTATATTTAATATGAGTTAAAGAAAACACAAGTACCCACACGCACGCACACATTTAGGGGAATAATTTCCCTTCTAAATTTAAACTGTTCAAATGGAAGGTTGGAAATTTTCCAACTCGTATCGTTAGCACATTATATTTAATACAAATTAAATAAAACACCCGCACACACGCATCGAGGGAAATAATTCCCTTCTAAATTTAAGCCGTTCAAATTGAAGGTTGGAAATTTTCCACCTCGTATTGTTAGCACATTATATTTAATACAATTTAAATAAAACACCCGCACACACGCATCGAGGAGAGTAATTCCCTTCTAAATTTAGCCATTCAAATTGAAGGTTGAGAATTTTTCACCTCGTATTGTTAGCACATTATATTTAATATAAATTAAATAAAACACCCGCACACACGCATCGAGGAGAGTAATTGCCTTCTAAATTTTAGCCATTCAAATTGAAGGTTGAGAATTTTCCACCTCGTATTGTTAGCACATTATATTTAATATAAATTAAATAAAACACCCGCACACACGCATCGAGGAGAGTAATTCCCTTCTAAATTTTAGCCGTTCAAATTGAAGGTTGGGAATTTTCCACCTCGTATTGTTAGTACATTATATTTAATACAAATTAAATAAAACACCCGCACACACGCATCGAGGGGAGTAATTCCCTTCTAAATTTAGCCATTCAAATTGAAGGTTGGGAATTTTCCACCTCGTATTGTTAGTACATTATATTTAATACAAATTAAATAAAACACCTGCACACACGCATCGAGGGTAGTAATTCCCTTCTAAATTTAGCCATTCAAATTGAAGGTTGAGAATTTTCTACCTCGTATTGTTAGTACATTATATTTAATACAAATTAAATAAAACACCCGCACACACGCATCGAGGGAAGTAATTCCCTTCTAAATTTAAGCCGTTCAAATTGAAGGTTGGGAATTTTTCACCTCGTTTTATTTACTCAAAAAAAAATAAAAAAAAATAAATAAATAAATAATAAAGGAAAAAAAAAAAAGAAAAAAAAAATCTAATTTACAAAAAAAAAAAAAATTAGTATAATAATAACTTAAAAAATAAGAGTAAGATTTACAACAGATGAAAATTTACCACCTTCTTGGAGATTTTTCTTCTTCAAAATTACAATAAAATGAAAATAATATTATTTTCTTCAAAATTTTTCTCCAGATTTCCCCTCTCCCTTACAAAAATTCCTCTAAAAAATTTCTTCCCCTCCAAAATTCTCCTCCCTTCTCCAAAACATCCTTCATCTATTTATAGGAGAAAAATGTGAACTTGCCGATAAAAAAAGTAGGAAAAATAATAAATCTCTCAACTAAGCTTAATTATAGCTTTTAAATCTCTCAACTAAGTCTCCCAAATATTTTTCAATCTTAATTAAATAGAATTGAAACAATTTTATGTACCAAATTGAGAAATATTCAATCTTAATGAACCAAATCAATAGGGATTAAATAATAAGTGTAGCATATCTTGAATATCATAAAATCCCTTAAATATCTCACAAATCCCAACAAAAAACGGTACTTTTAGATATGAAATTGGAATCCACAATATCCTGAAATTGTGTCATCAGTCGACCGACCAATCGACCGTTTGATTCAGGATGTAGCCAAACTAAAGATTCTGCGTCCATCGGTCGACTTATCTGTTGACTTAGAGATTCAGAGATTTCTATTTATCTTCAACGGTCGACCTACCTGTTGACTTAAAGATTCAGAGAGTTCCATTTCTCTTCACCGGTCGACTTACCTGTCAACTTAGAGATACAGAGAGTTCATCTGTTTTGTCCAGTCAACTTACCGGTCGACTTATACATGCTGGATCTCTTTTCTGAACTCGTTTTTAAATCATTTTTATTTACGTTTTCGGCTCTTTAACTATTTTCTTTTCTTAATTAGCTCCACTAAATATTTAAATTTAATTTTAATCCATTATAAATATTTCTTTTGCAATCACACATAGGAACAAATAATTTGGCTAATAGGATTCTATTAAAAACACACATATTCATAAAAATTATTTAAAAATCTTTTTGTATCGTGTGTGATCCTAATTGAGATATTAAGAGTTAAAATTTAAATCTGAGTTGTTTTCCCTAAATTCTTCAAATTCTTCAACCTCTTAATCCTTCATTATTTTTATCATCAAATCTTCATCATTCAGAACTAATAAACTGAAACACCTAGACAAACTATTAGTCAGCAACGTTTAATTGTCCATCAAAATCTTAAGATCAACAATCTCCCCATTTTTTATGATGACAATTAACTTTAATATTTTCTTCAAAACAATAGTATAACCACACTTCCCCTAAATCCGAAAACGAGTTTTATAACTCATTTAAACATCATAATGAAGATTTTAAAAAACATAATCAATAAAGCACAAATATAAAAATAAACTCCCCCTTAAGATATTCAATAAAACATCAATCAATTTTTCCCCTTTGTCATCTTCAAAAAACAAAATTTAGGGTAGGGGGAACACAAACATCACTACTCTAGGCAAATCATGAACTCTAATTTTCCGCTAGAGATTTAATGAGTATAACAAACTAATCAAAAGTATCAAAATTTTCAATATCATCTTTTTCAATTTAAGCATAACACATTATTACCCCACTTATAAAAATTTCTTCTCATAAATAATTGTAAACAAGTAAATTCATGTATAGGAGAATAATCCCGAGGCAATCAAAATATTTCAATAATATAACATGCAATCATATAATTTCAGTTAAGTCCGCATGCCTTACTAATGATACCAAATAATGTCTTCCTATCAAGATAAAATCAAGTCATGTAATATTAATGTACTAGAATATGAATCATATCTCAAGAATAACTTAGATTAATCAACATAAATCTAATACATGTTTTAAACATGAATAAATGCATATTTCTTTCATAAAATATCAACTTGAAACATTAAGTATAGATTAATATGTCATGTATTCAAATGATCATATATGGAATCAAAAAGAATTCTTATGCTTTTATATTAATATTAACCATACAAGTATTATCATGATCAAATTAAGTCATTCAATTCACCTCAATATAAAATATTATGCATTTTAATAAATCAAGATGTATAAAATAAAAATTCAATTCACTTAATTCAATTTCTAAATCTCGTAACATGTTTTAAAATTAAACACATGATTACTACTCGATATAAGCACATTATAAAAATATGTAAATATACTTTAACTAGATGTGATTTTCATAATCACCATATAATATTTCTAAGACAACAAGTGAATGCATCATTTAAAATGAGTCTTAGAAATCATTACTAACTTACCTATTTGGCAAGTCGGAACTCTCCCTCTTTAACAAATTAAATAAATTTAAAATACGGAGGGTTAGGAGTACCTTTTATATCTTTCGGGGCGACTTTACTTTTTACCTCATTTGTACTCACGATTACTTTGGGTGCAAAATTCTTCTTGGCTTGTCTGTATCTTCTCAACTTTTGATTTTTGCCATTTGATTCATTGACGATTCTCTTTGCGCGTATCTCTTGTGGCTTCCTGGTGATATCTCATCTTGGCTTTTGTACAACTTTTCTCTTTGCACATTTCTCTTGTGACTTCTTTGCAACTTCACTTCTTGTCTTTAGTGCATCTTTTTGCTTTGTATACATCGCTTGTGGATCCTTGGTGACTTCCTGACTTAACTTTGATATCACTTCTTCGTTTATTCCTTTAGGTCCACTTTCGACATTATGTAACTCTGCACAGGACATTTCAATAGTTTTTTTTTTTGTATCTATTTCATTTTGGATCCCTCTTTGTTAGACATAAACTTAGAATTTCGAAACAGACATGATACTTTACAATACCCAACCCTATTACAATAATAACATCTCAAGTCCAATTTATCATAGAAAATATAAGATGTAAAATAAAAATCATTTCTAATAATAGCCACATAATTATCACTAGTTTGTGATGAAGGATGAGACGATGAATCATATCCACTTTGCGTAGAAAAATTATTTTCAGAATCTCTCAAAATAGACTTAAGGTCGGATTTTGATTTTTCAAAATTTTTCTTAAGTAAATCAATTTTAGAAACAAGATTTGACCTTTGCCTGGAAATCATGTCAAAATTATTTTTTAAAACTCTATTTTCATTTTCAAGAGAATCCACTTTAGAAAGCAAATTATTAATTTCAAAAATAATGTCCGAAAACTCTTTTGTACCACAATAATCATCCAAATGCATTTTAGATTTTCGAACATCTCCACCATTTTCAAAAGAATCAATTTTCTTTTTAAACTCAAACTCTTTGTTGGCCCAATAGAATACCCAAGAAGGGGGGTGAATTGGATAATTAAAAATTATTAGAATAAAATTTAATAAATTAAATAATTAATTTTAAGCCTAAATTAATTATTATCTTTATAACATAATGAAATAACATAATCAACTAAGTACACACCCAAACAACAAAGTAAATATAGCAGTACACAAAATATTTATACTGGTTCACCAAGTTACTTTTGGCTAATCTAGTCCCCCCGAGCTCCACGGAAGTCGCACCCACTAAAACAAGATCCCTTTAAGGGTAGAAACCGAACCCGCACACCGATTCTTTTATAGGCTCAAAATCAACCTTTACAATATCCTTTTCCCAAGCTAAGGAAGAACCTCTACTTTTTACAGGTTAAATAATAACTTAATTCTTTTTAACACTAAGGTTCAAGAATCAAAACCTCTTACAAATACTCTAACTATTATTTTTACAGGTAATGATGAAATCTTTACAAATCACTCACAACGTAATTCTTACCCAAGAAGAATCACTACCTCAATTTCTTTATATGAAGAGATTGAAACCCAACTACCCTTGATTAAATACTCCCAACAGTATTTAACCCGTCACAACTCACCAATACAAAAATTGATAAGAAGTAAATCTCACTCGGAGCTTCTACCATCCCAGATAAATAATAACTCAATTAATATATCAAGTAGTGATAGAAATATGTGAGATACAAAAATATTATTTCAACAAGAATATAGGTAACAAATTAGAGCATGTAATCAGATTCAATCAATTGTTTGTAAAAAATATTTTCTTCAAAAATCAGAGTTAATTTCTAAGATCAATTTTCAAATATAAATTCAATAAACAAATAATAAGCAATTTGGAAAGATCTCACTCGAAATCCACTAAAAGAAAATAGTATTGCAATGTAACTTCAAATCGGTAGCAGCAATGATAAGCAAATCATTCTCTTAGAAAAGCTCACACAATTCTCAATAAGATATCTCTTAGAAAAGCTCACTCAATTGATAAATTCTAATCTCTCTTGATAATATATGGATTCTCTGTAAGACCTCGACCTTTGGCATATGTATAGTTTAAATCGTGTTTTAAAATATTTTGGAAATAATGGGTTGATGGTATAAATTATGATTTAATTTTTAATTTGAGGGATTAATTTCGTAAATTTTCAAAACATAAAAATTTGAAATGAGTTTAATTACTATCCTGATTTAAATTGGCAGAGCGGTTCGCGATATGAATTTAGGTGATTTAAAAAGTTTAGGGGTTAAATTGTAAATTTTATAAATATAATTAAGAATAGGTTTAATTAAAATCTTAACCAAAAAGAGGGGAAAAATTATGTAAATTATATATATATATATATATTATAAACATCATATACATAAACAGAAATGGTAGAATCGAACGGCGAGGGAGAGGCCATTTGGTCGGCCACTTGATCACACACACACACACATACATATATATACACACACACACACATAAAAATTGGGAGAAGGGTCGAGAAATAATCAGAACAAAATCGAAGAGAGAGAAAGAAAGAGAGAGAAGAAGAGAGAGAAAGAACTGGGAACAAAAGGGTTCGCCGGCGGTGGGTGTTCGGCCATTGAGGGTGGTTTGCATGTTCAACGTACGTGTGTGGGCTGTTATGGGTTTGTATGTGTGTGATGATGTGCATGTTTGCATGGGTGGGTTTGATCATCTGCGACAGTAAGCAAGAGAGAGACAGATCGGTCCGGCGTGAAGTGCGGTTCGTCCATGGTGAGGCACGGCGGTTGACGGTGTGTGTAAGTAATCTATGATGATGTTTGTGTGTTCGGTGTTCGGTCAGTCTTCGACGGTGGATGTGCTTTGTCGACGATGAGTAGTCGGACGGTGTGGTGATCGTTCGGTGGTTGCTCTTCGGGGATGCCTGCTCGTCGCTGTTCTCTGCTATTTTGTTGATCACTAGTGGCGTGGATGCAATCGTCCGGCGAATTGCATGTGTGTGTGGAGTCGTCGGTGAAGTATGGTCGTCATCGGTAAGTATGTGTGTATTCAACTGGGTTTCGGTGTGTGTGCATGTGTCCCCTATTTATGTTTCGGTGGGGTGATGATGATGGGTGTTAGGTATGTTGTATGTACTGTGACGGTGGGGACTTCACCGCAGCAGTGGCATGCTGATCAGAAATAGTAAACAGAAATAGAAAGAAGAAGCGGGAAGAAAAAATAAGGAAGAAAAAGAAGGGAAAAAGGAAAAAGGGAAAAAGAAAATGGAGAAATTGCACAAAACACCCCACGAAAAATAAAAATCCAATCTCGCGGCCGGTGAAAAATTCGGGGAAGGTAGAATTCCACACTTCTTTAGTAAATACATTTAATTGTCTCAATATAAAATACATGTTATCATTATCGTTGAATTTAGCATTATATGTTCGGGTGAAAAATATCGAGATAGGGATAAGAAATAGTGAGATCGTTCGCATAAATAAATTCAATATAGTAAATAGTAATGGAGCAATATTAATTAAAGAAACATAGTTTATAATAAAAGACGAGGAATATGAAATTATGGAAAAATTGGAGCCTACATGGTTCGAATAGAGTATTTTTATATTAAATATTAATTTAGGCTTTGTCACTAATAGGTTCGCAGGCACCGGAGTACCGGTAGAGAATAGGTGGTCAAAGTCTTCGAAAACGGGTAATCAGGTGAGTGTACTGTCTTCTTGCCAAACTATTTTTATATCTATATATGATAGAAAATGGTTATATTTACATTAGATGCTTCTAAATTTTTGTGGATTAAGCAGGTTTTGGGTGAGTTGGTAAAATTGATTTTCGTGAGATTACGATGGTTTTCGAAAGGAATGTGAAAATAGTTTTTCGTTGGATTTGGTTATTTTAAAAGAGAGTGAAAAATATCTGGTTTTATAAAAAATAAAATAAATAAAGAGTGAAAAAGTGGTTTTAGTAAAATCAGACGTTTCCTTTTAAAAGAAAGTGAGAAATATGATTTTCGGATAAAAAGTCGGTTTTGGAAAAGAGAGGTGGATGTGGTGATTTGACGATGTTGATTAGACGATATTATTGAGTTGTGTTTTGATGATGTTGTTATTGATTCGACGATGCCATAGTATTTATTTGTTTCGGCAGAGTGAGGTTATCCGCTTCGACAAAGTGTTGTTATCCGCTTCGGCGGAATAATGTTTATTTACTTCGGTAGAGTGATGTTAGACGTTTATACTGCGTAGTGATTATCTGCTTCGGCGAAGTGATGGGTGTTCGTAGGAAGACATATCCTACGGATGGTACGGTACCGTTGCAAACTCCCGATCGTGAGGTTAAAACGATCATTAGGGCTGGCCAGCGTGTGTGTGTTTGAGATGATGTTTTGAGATGTGATGTTTTACTTATACTAGGTGATTTATTATTTATTATGGTGATTGACATGATTTTTATACTAAATGGTTTTGAATGGAACTTATATATAGTGCTTTATTTTCACTGCTAATATTATGAGAATTTTTACGAGCTACGTGATGTTTATATATTTAAGCTTGATCCATTTAGATATTGTAGAATAAATTATTATTATTATAAAAAATATTTTTAATAAGAAGGCAGTACACGCGCAGGTGAAATGGCTAGGAGTCGGTCGATCCTCTACTAGCGCTAGATAGAGTTATGCTGATCTCGCGATAGAGTCATTTGAGAGAAATTTTGAGACAAGGTATCAAAGATGAATCTAAATAAGATTCATGGGATTAGTTTGGTTGTTCTTATAATTGGGACGGTGTATCCCTATCAGATGGAATTATGTATATGTTGTAAAGATGTAAATTTTATATATTGTCGTATTGTGGTTGGTTAGTCAGATAGGTGATGTCATATCAACGTCACGCCGGCCCTACATGACAGGTGTCCGGGGTGGGGTGGGACATTCTCTCTCTTAGAATGATTAACTTTGCAAATAAAATTCGTAGGTCTATTTAAAGGAATATGTAATCAGCCTTCTAACGGCTAGTTTACAAGTATCATGGTAATTAAAAGCTCTTATAAACCCCTTATATCATAAGTACTTCATTTAGGTTCAATTACACTTAATAACAACTTTCAAAACTCTCAATTAAACCCCCAAAGTATTTCTCAATCTAAATAAATATGTATAGAATCTATTTCAAGTACCAAATTGAGAAACATTAATATTTATTGAACCATATTAAAAGAATTTAATTAGTAAATGAACCATATCTTAAATCTAGAGAATAACCCCGAAATCTCTCTCAAATCCTAACAAAAAATGGATACTTTTGGATTTAATCTCGGATAAAACAGTATCATGAAATAACGCGTCCAGTCGATTGCCCAGTCGATTGGGAGATTCAGGATATAGACAATGTAGTTCATCGGTCGACCGCTCGGTCGACTTGTCGATTCAGAGAGTTCGTCTTGCTTTTACCAGTTGACCTGTCAGTTGACTACTTGATTCAGAGAGTTCAGCCCATATTAGCCGGTCGACCTGGCAATCGACTAAGAGATACAGGATCTTTCAGCTTCTATATCCGGTCGACTAACCAGTCGACTACTGTCACTAGATCTCTTCTCTGAATACGTTTTTAACTCATTTTCTTTTACGATTTTACCAATTTATCCATTTTTCTCTTAAATAATCTCCATTAATATTCTTATATTTTATTTTAGTTATTCAAAATTATTTCTTTTTAATTCACATAGGAGCAAATAATTTCACTTAACCAAAACACACAAAAATGATAAAATAAATTTTGTGCCATGTATGTTTTACTAAATGGGATATTAAGAGTTAAGATTCACCTGAGTTGTTTTTTCTAATTTCTTCAAACTCTTAATTCTTCTTCATCATCTTGACATCTTCATTTAGCATCCATTTAATTTGGCGTCTTCATTACTGGAACTTTAAATCACTGAAACACTCAATTAAATATTAGTTCCATCAAAACATCAATACTTAATTGTTTATCAAAATCTTAGGATCAACACTATCTTTAACAAAAAATAGTGTGAAAGAAAATAATTTTTTCACAATAATAAGGACAATTTCATTATCATCATCTTTATTACTACCACTAAAATCACAAGAATCATAAACTACATTGTCATATAAGGATCTATCACCATCAAGAGAAGATACACAAAAACTATTATTCATTGTGTGTGCACGCGACCAATTTAGCAAGAATGTTAAGCATAACGAACTAAAATCTGGCTTTGATACCAATTGTTGGCCCAATGGAATACCCAAGAGAGGGGGTGAATTGGGTAATTAAAAAATTATCAGAATAATACTTTAATAAATCAACTAATTAATTTTAATCCTATATTAATTATTATCTTTATATCACAACGGAATAATAAAATCTACTAGGTGCACACCAAATAATAATAATAAACAAATTAAATATTGCAGTACATAAAAGATTTATACTGGTTCACCAAGCTACTCTTGACTAATCTAGTCCTTTGAGCCCCACGGAGAGTCCTACCCACTAATACTCAAGATCCCTTTAAAGGTAGAAACCAAACTCTCATAACGATTCTTTTACAGGCTCAGAATCAACCTTTACAAAATTCTTTTCACAAGTTAAGGAAGATACTCTACTTTTTACAAGCTCAAACATAACCTAATTTTTTTTAACACAAAGGCAAAAGAATCAAAATCTCACCAATACTCCAAATATCTTTTTACCCGGTAAGGATTGAACCGTTACAAAATTCACCCAAATCAATTCTATCTAAGAAGAATTACTATATATATATATATATATATATATACACACTTTACAATTATATGTTATACTTTTATCTCTAAAATTTATGCATGCGCGAGTGACAATATATATTTGTAGATAGTGTCAAAGATGTCAAATATATGATCTAACTCATTTGTCAAAGATCCACCCTCTATCACGATTAATACAAACCCATGCTCAAGTCTTCTTTTTGTCCATCATGAAGTAATTGTTATATAAATAAACATTCATATCATACGTATGTGTTCGTAACGATTTAAGAGAGAAATGAATAGGAGAGGAAAAAAATTGGTGGGAGAAAAAAAAAAAAGGGGGGGTTCTAGTGGGATAAAAAAAGGGTTTTCTGTTCTTCAAATTTGGTTGCCGTAAACCTAGACACTCCCAATAGGATTGCGAGAAACAGCGTGTTTTCGATTCGAGTAAATAAGTCCGAAAACGACAAATAAGTTCGATCGAGTAAAATCATTAAATCCAACTCTGACCACATTTCAAATTCGAGAAAGCCGTTTTAATTCAATTGGATTTATGCATTTGATGTGTCGGATGACGGCTCAATTATTTCAAGTTGTTTTATTTCCCTTGTTGATGGATTTGATGAGGATTTTAGATCTTTGATTCGATTAATGATTTTGATTTTATTTTATTTTTTGATTAAATTTGTAGGGTTTCATTTTTTGGGGATTTTATGTAATACTTTGCTAATATAAGATTTAATCGAACACAATCACTTATGAATTTGGTATTTTGAGTGGATGATTTCTCTTTTTTGCATGTATATGTTCTTGTTGAATTCCACATTGTTTGCATTACCTTGATTGTGCTTAAAACGAGTTAGTTAATGTTTAAAATTTGTTTGCTTAAGCATTGCACTGATATAGGAGAAGAACATTGTTATTATGATCATATTACTTTATTGAATATCTTTGATCACATTTTGTGCTTCGTTGAATATTTGATGTGTTTTTGAATTATTTTTCATGATTGTGCTTTAACAAGTTAAAAAATCTGTCCTTGAATTTAGGGGAACGTGGTTACATTCTTATTTTCAAGAAATATCAAAATTAATTGTCATCATAAAAAAATGAGAGATTGTTGATCCCAGAATTTTGATGGATAATTAAATGTTGATATTTTTTGTGAAACTAATATTTTTATTGAGTGTTTCAGTTTAAAGAGTTTCGATCAAGATAATATCATGAAGTAATTGTGATAAAAATAACAATAACAATAAATATATATTTGTTTATCAATAAATATATATTTTTGAAATATCGCGGTAACCTCACTTGGATTGGGTCTATCTTAGTGCCAACAGGTTCATGATCTACATAATTTTCTTACTTTGCATGTCATTTTCAATCCACTGTCATATTCCATTATCAACATTGACCAATTCTATCCAACATTCATAGACAACCTACTCATAACCAACATCATAATTACCAAATAGCCTTTTTCTCCTTATGAATTGTCCCGTGAGAGTAAAAATCATCAATTCCAATATCCACAATATATCCTAATTTCATCTTATAATCTCGTTAATTTTTTCATAAAAATCAATACAATACAAACATCAGATAAAGAATTCCTTGAAAATAAACAAATATATAATTGTTATTAATCTAAAATCATAGATTTAATTTCAATCACATAACTACATCTTGAAACATATAAATATATCTCAACCACATAAATACATTACAAAACACATAGAGAAACTTATTTAAATATCTTATTGACTATATTTGTTTCTTACCAAAAGTTTTGGGTAAAGATAATTATTATAAAAGTCAAACTTGAGTATTATGTGTCTATACGATAAATATAACCGTATTATAATTATACATAATTTTTATCTATGATACGGTCATTATTAGAGGGAGATATATATAGATTTTGAAAGATGAGAAATGTAATAAAAATACCAAATTATTCTAAGTATAATTTTACTGATGATTATTGTAGAGAAATAATTTAAGTTTAATTTTATTACTAAATTGTTCTAAATATAACTTTATTGATGATTACTATAGAGAAATAATTTATATAACCTTACTGATGATTATTACGGAGAAATAATTTAAGTTTAGTCAAGGATCATTTGATAAAATTAAAAATTAAGTGATATATCTTGTAAATATTAAATTTTGAATTTTCAAATTTAAGTGTTAAATTTAATAAAAACATTATTGTTATTTTAAATATTTTCAATCTTAATAAATTTGTTATAATTATTTTTATTTTAAAAATATTCTTATATCTCAAAACATTTCTCTCAAATTTCTCAATAATATATATATATATATATATATATGTTATACTTTTATCCCGAAAATTTATGCCTGTGCGAGTGACAATATATATTTGTAGATAGTGTGAAAGATGTCAAATATATGATCTAACTCATTTGTCAAAAATCTGTCCTCCATCACCATTAATACAAATCCACGCTCAAGTCTTCTTTTTGTCCATCATGAAGTAATTGTTATATAAATAAACATACGTATCATACGTATGTGTTCGTAACGATTCTAGAGAGAAAAAAATAGGAGAGGAAAAAAAATTGATGGGAGAAAAAAAAAGGGTTTTAGTAGGAGAAAAAAAGGGTCTTCTGCTCTATAAATTTGGTTGCCGTAAACCTAGACACTTCCAATAGGATTGCGAGAAACCGCGTGTTTTGGATTCGAGTAAATAAGTTCGAAAAGGCCAAATAAGTTCGATCGAGTAAAATCATTAAATCCAAATTTGAACACGTTTCAAATCCGAGAAAGCCGTTTCATTTCAATTGAATTTATGCATTTGATGTGTCGACTGACAGCTCAATTATTTCAAGCTATTTTATTTCCATTGTTGATGGATTTGATGAGGATTTTAGACCTTCGATTCGATAAATGATTTCGATTTTTTTTTTTTAATTAAATTTGTAGGGTTTACTTTTTGGGGATTTTATGTAATGCTTTGCTAATATAAGATTTAATCGAACACAATCATTTATGAATTTGGTATTTTGAGTGGATGATTTTTCTTTTTTGCATGTATATGTTCTTGTTGAATTCAACATCATTTGCGTTACCTTGATTGAGCTTAAAACGAGTTAGTTAATATTTAGGATTTATTTGTCTAAGCATTGTACTGATATAGGAGAAAAACATTGTTGTTATGATCATATTACTATATTGAATATCTTTGATCACATTTTTTGCTTTGTTGAATATCTTATGTGTTTTTGAATTATTCTTCATAATTGTGCTTTAACTAGTTAACAAATCCATCCTTGGATTTAGGGGGAGCGTGGTTACATTCTTACTTTGAAGAAATATCAAAGTTAATTCTCATCATCAAAAAATGAGAGATTGTTGATTCCAGAATTTTGATGGACAATTAAGTGTTGATGTTTTTTGTGAAACTAATGTTTTTATTGAGTATTTCAGTTTAAAGAGTTTCAATCAAGATAATATCATGAAATAATTGTGATAAAAATAAAAATAACAATAAATATATATTTGTTAATCGATAAATATATATTTTTGAAATATCGCGGGAACCTCACTTAGAATGGGTCTATCTTAATGCGAATAGGTCCACGATCTACATAATTTTCTTACTTTGCATGTCATTTTCAGTCCACTGCCATATTCCAAAATCAACATTGACCAATTTCATCTAACATTCATAGGCAACCTACTCATAACCAACATCATAATCACCAAATAGCATTTTTTTTCCTTATGAATTGTCCTGTGAGAGCAAAAATCATCAATTCCAATATCCACAATATATCCCAATTTAATCTTATAATTTCGTATACATAATTGTTGTTAATTCAAAATCATAAATCTAATTTCCATCATATAAGTACATCTCAAAACATATAAATATATCTCAATCACATAAATACATTGCAAAACACATAGAGAAACTTATTTAAATCTCTTATTGACTATATTTGTTTCTTATTAAAAGTTTTGGGTAAAGATAATTACTTAAAAAGTCAAACTTGAGTATTGTTTGCCTATACGATAAATATACCCGTATTATAATTATACTGAATTTTCATCTATGATATGCTCATTATTAGACGGAGAGATATAGAGATTTTGAAAGATGAGAAATGTAATAAAAACACCAAATTCTTCTAAGTATAATTTTACTGATGATTATTATAGAGAAATAATTTAAATTTAATTTTATTACTGAATTGTTCTAAGTATGACCTTATTGATGATTACTATAGAGAAATAATTTATGTAATCTTACCGATGATTATTATAGAGAAATAATTTAAATTAGTCAATGATCATTTGATAAAATTAAAAATTAAGTGATATATCTTATAAGTATTAAATTTTGAATTTTTAAATTTAAGTGTTAAATTTAATAAAAATATAATTGTTATTTTAAATACTTTCAATCTTAATAAATTTGTTATAATTATAAAATATTCTTATATCTCAAAATATTTCTCTCAAATTTCTTGATAATATATATATATATACACACACACACTTTAAAATTATATGTTAAACTTTTATCCCGAAAATTTATGCATGCGCGAGTGACAATATATATTTGTAGATAGTGTCAAAGATGTCAAATATATGATCTAGCTCATTTGTCAAAGATCCACCCTCTATCACCAATAATGCAAACCCACGCTCAAGTCTTCTTTTTGTCCATCATGAAGTAATTGTTATATAAATAAACATACATATCATATGTATGTGTTCATAATGATTCTAGAGAGAAAGGAATATGAGAGGAAAAAAAATTGATAGGAGAAAAAAAAAGGGTTTTAATGGGAGAAAAAAAAGGTTTTCTGCTCTGCAAATTTGGTTGCCGTAAACCTAGACACTTCCAACAGGATTGTGAGAAACCGCGTGTTTTGGATTCGAGTAAATAAGTCCGAAAACGGCAAATATGTCCGATCGAGTAAAATCCTTAAATCCAACTCTGAACACATTTCAAATCGGAGAAAACTGTTTCATTTCAATTGGATTTATGCATTTGATGTGTCGATTGACGGCTCAATTATTTTAAGCTACTTTATTTCCCTTGTTGATGGATTTGATGATGATTTTAGACCTTCGATTCAATTAATGATTTTGATTTTTTTATTAAATAAATAGGGTTTCCTTTTTTGGGGGATTCTATGTAATGCCTTGCTAATATAAGATTTAATTGAACACAATCACTTATGAATTTGGTATTTTGAGTGGATGATTTGCTTACAATGTGAAAGGAGAGCAAATGGTTCCTGTTTTTTTCATTTTTTTCCCATAAAACTTGGAACAGAAACACTAAACAAGAGCAAAAATCAAACCTAGTACATTACAAATTGTTGTTTATGGGATTGAAAGTATATGATCTTTTGATGTTTGTGTGGCAGTAATGGGAACAAAGGTCCAAAGTAAGAACTGTTTTTGAGGCTATTACTCCATGAGGGACCTTAATGAGGATTCTAATTGCAGCAGTTGGCCACTATTTTACGGTGATAAAACCTAAACAAATGGACAGACTACAACGGGTTTGTCCCAAGAACGATAACTGAATCATTGTCGTATTCAGGCTACAACAGGGATGCATTGAAACAAAAGATGCTTGAACATGAAACGATGATTTAGTTACTACAGAGGCGGGGAAGGGAGAGAGAGGAGGGTGTTCAGTGAAGAAGGCAAGAAAAGAAAAAGGAAAAAAAAAAAAAAAAAAAGGAAAAAAGAAAAGAAAAACAAAGGAAAAAAATATAGTAATAAGACCGTTATACCCCTAAAAAATAGAATTTTTGTTAATTTAGATAGAAAATCTAACAGAATGACCTTTTAAAACTATTTTCATACTTAAAGGGTCTAAACTGAAACGAATAAATTTAAGAAGACTACATAAAAACGTGCCAATAGGTAGAGGGTTTAAAATGTATTGCCGTATTTCTATTCCTTGTTTAACAACGGATGGTTATTTAGTTTTTTTTTTAGAATAATAAATGTATTACTTATTTCTATTTAAAGTTGGTTGGCTTGGGCATGCATTATAACAATCTTTATTATTTGAAAACGTGTGGTGAAATTAATAACATAGCAAATGAAAGTATAAAAAAGAAAAGATTGAGTGATGAAAATCCTACCTACTTATGGTATCTCAGACTAGATCATATTAGTAAGAAAACTATAAACAACATGGTTAGAGATGGGTTCTTAGGCCCATTTGGCTTGGAGCCGTTACGCAGTTTCGACAAAGCCATAGTGTTCATCCCCTCCATGTTGTCTTCTCTCAATCTTCTGCGTCTGTAAGATATGTTTACCTTTGTGTACCACTAATTTGAATCGTGCTATCTTTTAGATCCAAATAAAAGCTGTCTTAAAGTCTTGGGATTAGATCCGATCTTGGAAATCTCAAGAATAATTTTTTTTTAAAGTTCTCTGTGTGGATACTATTAGAAGTGAGACATTTGTGTTACTTCTTGGAGAATCAAACCTCTTGTAGTAGTTTTTGTTATTGTTTGGAAGCTCTTAGAAAAACCTTCTCAGATCACGCCTCAAAAACAATCAACTTTAAGGTTGAAGCCCCAGAAGAAGTATATTTATTGAAAGAGTTTTAATATTGCATGTGTCTTTATTTTATTGTTAATACGGGCAAGGAATTGGATATTAAATTAGGATCTAATTTTTTTTAGTCTGCTAGATAGGTATGATAGTTTTGATATCCGATCCCTTTAGAAAGTTCTTCAACATCAAGGATTTGGGTCCTCTCTGATACTTCTTTGGCATTATGGTTGCTCGATCTTGCTGAGGTATATCCCATCCTAGTGAAAATATACTCTTGACCTCCTTCAGGATACGGGTATATTTGGATGCAGACTTGCTTATACTCCTATGGACCGAAACTTTAAGTTGACAGCAAAACCAGGAGAACTATTACCAGAGCCATCTGTATGTTAGCGAGTTGTGGGCTTCCTCATTTACCTGAGCATTGTGAGCTTGTTTATGTATACACCACGTACATCTCACTTGGATGAAGTCTATTACATCATCTGGTATCTTAGAAGTGCCCTGGTCTTGGTCTCTCCTATGTGGCCGAGTCGCAAAAAGAGTTATCCTGGTTTACAAATGCTTGCTATATAGGATGTACTGATGGTAGACGATCGACTTTTGTTAGTGCACCTTTTGAGGCAGCCACCTTATCTCATGGAGAAAGAAAGAAAAAAGTTAGTCTGCCGATCTTCGGTCGAAGCCGAGTACCATGGTATAGCTTAGGGAACGTGCAAACTTCTTTCCCTTCATTCTCTCTTGATTGTTAGGATTTCTTAGGACGGACTCGTCTACAATATTCTATGATAAAAAGTTTGCCAGAATGTTATCTTCTAATTTAATCTTTCATAAATAACCAAACACATCGAAGTAGATATCCACTTCATTCAAGAGAAAGTTCAGGCATGGGTCATTACTCTCACCTTCATCTCATCATCTGAGCAAACAACTGACATGTACACGAATCGATTAAAACATCCCTTCTTCAGTCAACTATTATCAAGTTAGGACTCATCAAATATCTTCGCCTCATCTTGAGAGAGTTTTGAAATATTTATTTCCTGCTTAATTAGTATTTGGTATCCTACAGGTCGTGTTAACTTCCCTTTTCAGTAGTTTTCCTATTCTGTTTATGAAAAATATTCTTTTTTGTTTAGTCTATTCTTGTGGCTATATAACACTCTGTAAAACTCTATTATAATATCTCATGTAAAATAAAAATTTCCCTCCCTCTCCTGTATCCTTTTTACCATATTTGATATTGTGCAAGATTTTTTGGTTTCTTCGCAATGGGAACTTTAATATAAATATATATTATGTTTTATCTTGATTAAATTTTCAAAAAACAAAAAACACACACACACACACAAAAAAAAAAAAGGCAGAAAAAAATAAAAATAAAATTAAAGAAGATATTTGATTCCTTGTAAATTTTTCTAACTTTTCTTGAGAATGTTCTACAAATCCCTTCTCAAAATCACCCCCCTTCAAATACATCAACCAAACGCACCCTTAAAGAACCCAATAACATTATTCTCATTTTTTTTTCTGTTCCAAATATTTAGGAAAAAATTGAAAAACTGTGGGGGAAAAAACACCAAATAAAAATTACATCTCATAATACAGTATAAATATATACATATAAATGCTGAAGAAGCCAATATAGGGAACACTAGACATAGAATCCAAAAAACCCTACGGTGGCGTTTGGTTCCATGGCATTGGAGCCTTGGAATTGGGATTAAAAATAATCGCACCAAACACTACCTAAACAGACGTACGTGAATAAAATTACCAACCCTTGAAAAAACAAAAGAAAAAAAAAAAAGAGAAAAAAAACGATCAGCGGCAGCAGAAGAAGAAGAAGAGGAGGAGGAAGAGTTCACGATGGAGAGGGCTCAGCACCGTCGTGAAGAGCGCAGCAAACGGTTGCTTTATGATGGCCTTGATAAACCCTAATATCTTCCCCAGTTGACATTGACCAAAGTCTCGCAGTTGTATCTGAAGAGGCTGCAAGAAAGAAATTTATCAGTTCCGAAAAAATGATGAAAGTTGAAAATTCAAATCTTCAATGATTAAATTCTAAAGCATAGAGTAAAATCATCTTGATATTAACCTTATTATTAGATGATTTTTGGATTTGAAATCATTTTTTTCCCTTCATAGTCAACTAGTTAATTAGGAAACGCTCGATGCACCTAAGAGGTTTAGTCCAGTTAGTAAGAGAAAGTGTTCATTTCCCTGTCAACCAGGGTTCGATCATCTTGGAGAGCATTACAGAAGTAAAATCTTGAATGCATCAAGCTGATGTGGGAGAATGTGTCCTTAAAATTACCCAAGGGAGATAATTAGTCAAGGTGCGAGTTGTTCCTGACTTTTGTCCAGGAAGATGAAGTTCTTTATTTTATTACCCGAAACCACATGGCATTGGCCAAAAAGGTTATGATTTGGAAATTTTTTTCGCACGGGTTAGGGTCGACCCGATACTAA
>JAENRU010000088.1:35000-37500 GCA_016647705.1 Eucommia ulmoides | reverse complement strand
AAAAATCCGGAAAAATGCTGAAAAATCAGTAATAAATATGTATTAACATGTAAAAATATTTGGGAAGTGAAATGGGAGGAAATGAGTAGAAAGTCTATATTGTGCTCGGTCTTTAATTGGTAGAAAGTGCGCATTTCGCATGTAATGCATATGGCGCACTTTGGATTGTGCAAAGACATTTCCAATGCATATGATGCAACATGCATTGTGCACTTTGCAAAGGTCTTGCCAAAGCATGCAATGCAATATGCACTATGCATTGTGGAAATGCATTTGAAAATGCATGCAAGCCATTGTGCACTATGCATTGGCAAGGTGCCTTGGAAATGCATGCAATGCAATGCACTATGCAAAGTGCAAATGCATTTGAAAATGCATGCAAGCCATCGTGCACTTTGCAATACAGACGCTGTGCCAACGGTGCGCCCTGTTTTGCCAACGTATTTTGCCAACGCTGCGGCCTATTTTGCCAACGGTGCGCCCTGTTTTGCCAACGTATTTTGCCAACGTATTTTGCCAACGCTGCGCCCTATTTTGCCAACGGTGCGCCCTGTTTTGCCAACGTATTTCGCCAACGCTGCGGCCTATTTTGCCAACGGTGCGTCCTGTTTTGCCAACGTATTTTGCCAACGCTGCGGCCTATTTTGCCAACGCTGCGGCCTGTTTTGCCAACGTATTTTGCCAACGCTGCGCCCTATTTTGCCAACGGTGCGCCCTGTTTTGCCAACGGTGTGCTAGACGGTGCGCCCTATTTTGCCAACGGTGCGCCCTATTTTGCCAACGGTGCGCCCTGTTTTGCCAACGGTGTGCTAGACGCTGCGCCCTATTTTGCCAACGCTGCGCCCTATTTTGCCAACGCTGCGCCCTATTTTGCCAACGGTGCGCCCTGTTTTGCCAACGTATTTTCCCAACGCTGCGGCCTATTTTGCCAACGCTGCGCCCTATTTTGCCAACGGTGCGGCCTGTTTTGCCAACGTATTTTGCCAACGCTGCGCCCTATTTTTCCAACGGTGCGTCCTGTTTTGCCAACGTATTTTGCCAACGGTGCGCCCTATTTTGCCAACGTATTTTGCCAACGCTGCGGCCTATTTTGCCAACGGTGCGCCCTGTTTTGCCAACGTATTTTGCCAACGGTGCGGCCTGTTTTGCCAACGTATTTTGCCAACGCTGTGCCCTATTTTTCCAACGGTGCGTCCTGTTTTGCCAACGTATTTTGCCAACGCTGCGGCCTATTTTGCCAACGCTGCGGCCTGTTTTGCCAACGTATTTTGCCAACGCTGCGCCCTATTTTGCCAACGGTGTGCTAGACGCTGCGCCCTATTTTGCCAACGGTGCGCCCTGTTTTGCCAACGGTGTGCTAGACGCTGCGCCCTATTTTGCCAACGCTGCGCCCTATTTTGCCAACGGTGCGCCCTGTTTTGCCAACGTATTTTCCCAACGCTGCGGCCTATTTTGCCAACGCTGCGCCCTATTATGCCAACGGTGCGGCCTGTTTTGCCAACGTATTTTGCCAACGCTGTGCCCTATTTTTCCAACGGTGCGTCCTGTTTTGCCAACGTATTTTGCCAACGCTGCGCCCTATTTTGCCAACGTATTTTGCCAACGCTGCGGCCTATTTTGCCAACGGTGCGCCCTGTTTTGCCAACGTATTTTGCCAACGCTGCGCCCTATTTTGCCAACGGTGCGCCCTGTTTTGCCAACGGTGTGCTAGACGCTGCGCCCTATTTTGCCAACGGTGCGCCCTATTTTGCCAACGCTGCGCCCTATTTTGCCAACGGTGCGCCCTGTTTTGCCAACGGTGTGCTAGACGCTGCGCCCTATTTTGCCAACGCTGCGCCCTATTTTGCCAACGCTGCGGCCTATTTTGCCAACGCTGCGGCCTTTTTGCCAACGCTGCGCCTATTTTGCCAACGGTGCGGCCTGTTTTGCCAACGTATTTTGCCAACGCTGCGGCCTATTTTGCCAACGCTGCGGCCTATTTTGCCAACGGTGCGGCCTGTTTTGCCAACGTATTTTGCCAACGCTGTGCCCTATTTTTCCAACGGTGCGTCCTGTTTTGCCAACGCTGCGCCCTATTTTGCCAACGTATTTGCCAACGCTGCGGCCTATTTTGCCAACGGTGCGCCCTGTTTTGCCAACGGTGTGCTAGACACGGTGCCCTATTTTGCCAACGCTGCGCCCTATTTTGCCAACGCTGCGCCCTATTTTGCCAACGGTGCGCCCTGTTTTGCCAACGGTGTGCTAGACGCTGCGCCCTATTTTGCCAACGCTGCGCCCTATTTTGCCAACGCTGCGCCTATTTGCCAACGCTGCGCCCTGTTTTGCCAACGTATTTTGCCAACGCTGCGCCCTATTTTGCCAACGCTGCGGCCTGTTTTGCCAACGTATTTTGCCAACGCTGCGCCCTATTTTTCCAACGGTGCGTCCTGTTTTGCCAACGTATTTTGCCAACGCTGCGCCCTATTTTGCCAACGGTGCGGCCTGTTTTGCCAACGTATTT
>JAENRU010000088.1:22500-25000 GCA_016647705.1 Eucommia ulmoides | reverse complement strand
GTATTTTGCCAACGTATTTTGCCAACGCTGCGCCCTATTTTGCCAACGGTGCGCCCTGTTTTGCCAACGTATTTCGCCAACGCTGCGGCCTATTTTGCCAACGGTGCGTCCTGTTTTGCCAACGTATTTTGCCAACGCTGCGGCCTATTTTGCCAACGCTGCGGCCTGTTTTGCCAACGTATTTTGCCAACGCTGCGCCCTATTTTGCCAACGGTGCGCCCTGTTTTGCCAACGGTGTGCTAGACGGTGCGCCCTATTTTGCCAACGGTGCGCCCTATTTTGCCAACGGTGCGCCCTGTTTTGCCAACGGTGTGCTAGACGCTGCGCCCTATTTTGCCAACGCTGCGCCCTATTTTGCCAACGCTGCGCCCTATTTTGCCAACGGTGCGCCCTGTTTTGCCAACGTATTTTCCCAACGCTGCGGCCTATTTTGCCAACGCTGCGCCCTATTTTGCCAACGGTGCGGCCTGTTTTGCCAACGTATTTTGCCAACGCTGCGCCCTATTTTTCCAACGGTGCGTCCTGTTTTGCCAACGTATTTTGCCAACGGTGCGCCCTATTTTGCCAACGTATTTTGCCAACGCTGCGGCCTATTTTGCCAACGGTGCGCCCTGTTTTGCCAACGTATTTTGCCAACGGTGCGGCCTGTTTTGCCAACGTATTTTGCCAACGCTGTGCCCTATTTTTCCAACGGTGCGTCCTGTTTTGCCAACGTATTTTGCCAACGCTGCGGCCTATTTTGCCAACGCTGCGGCCTGTTTTGCCAACGTATTTTGCCAACGCTGCGCCCTATTTTGCCAACGGTGTGCTAGACGCTGCGCCCTATTTTGCCAACGGTGCGCCCTGTTTTGCCAACGGTGTGCTAGACGCTGCGCCCTATTTTGCCAACGCTGCGCCCTATTTTGCCAACGGTGCGCCCTGTTTTGCCAACGTATTTTCCCAACGCTGCGGCCTATTTTGCCAACGCTGCGCCCTATTATGCCAACGGTGCGGCCTGTTTTGCCAACGTATTTTGCCAACGCTGTGCCCTATTTTTCCAACGGTGCGTCCTGTTTTGCCAACGTATTTTGCCAACGCTGCGCCCTATTTTGCCAACGTATTTTGCCAACGCTGCGGCCTATTTTGCCAACGGTGCGCCCTGTTTTGCCAACGTATTTTGCCAACGCTGCGCCCTATTTTGCCAACGGTGCGCCCTGTTTTGCCAACGGTGTGCTAGACGCTGCGCCCTATTTTGCCAACGGTGCGCCCTATTTTGCCAACGCTGCGCCCTATTTTGCCAACGGTGCGCCCTGTTTTGCCAACGGTGTGCTAGACGCTGCGCCCTATTTTGCCAACGCTGCGCCCTATTTTGCCAACGCTGCGGCCTATTTTGCCAACGCTGCGGCCTGTTTTGCCAACGTATTTTGCCAACGCTGCGCCCTATTTTGCCAACGGTGCGGCCTGTTTTGCCAACGTATTTTGCCAACGCTGCGGCCTATTTTGCCAACGCTGCGGCCTATTTTGCCAACGGTGCGGCCTGTTTTGCCAACGTATTTTGCCAACGCTGTGCCCTATTTTTCCAACGGTGCGTCCTGTTTTGCCAACGCTGCGCCCTATTTTGCCAACGTATTTTGCCAACGCTGCGGCCTATTTTGCCAACGGTGCGCCCTGTTTTGCCAACGGTGTGCTAGACACGGTGCCCTATTTTGCCAACGCTGCGCCCTATTTTGCCAACGCTGCGCCCTATTTTGCCAACGGTGCGCCCTGTTTTGCCAACGGTGTGCTAGACGCTGCGCCCTATTTTGCCAACGCTGCGCCCTATTTTGCCAACGCTGCGGCCTGTTTTGCCAACGTATTTTGCCAACGCTGCGCCCTATTTTTCCAACGGTGCGTCCTGTTTTGCCAACGTATTTTGCCAACGCTGCGCCCTATTTTGCCAACGGTGCGGCCTGTTTTGCCAACGTATTTTGCCAACGCTGCGCCCTATTTTTCCAACGGTGCGTCCTGTTTTGCCAACGTATTTTTCCAACGGTGCGTCCTGTTTTGCCAACGTATTTTGCCAACGCTGCGCCCTATTTTGCCAACGGTGCGCCCTGTTTTGCCAACGTATTTTTCCAACGCTGTGGCCTATTTTGCCAACGGTGCGCCCTATTTTGCCAACGTATTTTGCCAACGCTGCGACCTATTTTGCCAACGCTGCGCCCTGTTTTGCCAACGCTGCGCCCTATTTTGCCAACGGTGCGCCCTGTTTTGCCAACGGTGTGCTAGACGCTGCGCCCTATTTTGCCAACGGTGCGCCCTATTTTGCCAACGCTGCGTCCTGTTTTGCCAACGTATTTTGCCAACGCTGCGGCCTATTTTGCCAACGGTGCGCCCTGTTTTGCCAACGTATTTTGCCAACGGTGCGCCCTATTTTTCCAACGGTGCGTCCTGTTTTGCCAACGTATTTTGCCAACGGTGCGCCCTATTTTGCCAACGTATTTTGCCAACGGTGCGCCCTGTTTTGCCAACGTATTTTGCC
>JAENRU010000088.1:7500-10000 GCA_016647705.1 Eucommia ulmoides | reverse complement strand
CGAAAATGTGCTACAATACCAGCCAACCGGTAGCACATAATCGACGTGGTGCAACGGATCCGACGGTATGCCCCCCCCCTGACCGTGGAGTCGCCACGCCACGCTAGAGAAATGTGGTGTTCCTCTCCACATAATCCCGTCGGGCACGTTGCGCTTGACACCAACTCCGCGGTCCCGTGGCACGTCCTTCTGCGCTACCGTAAATGCGTCGGGTCGACGGTAGCTCCGGGCGTGCCCCGTTGTTCCAGGCTTCACGTAGACCCCAGACCGCCCCCCCCTCGTGTTCGGCATGTTAGCATATCTTTCCTTCCTTTAGGATCACCTCGGGTCACTCGTAGGGGCCTTGCTAACGATGCCTTGCACGGGGGAGGGACGGCTGCCTGGGGTCAGGGGGGTACTAGCTGCCTGGGAACACCTCCCCCCTTATAATACCTTATGCAAAAAAAACTAAGTGACAGCAGTAGACATCAAGGTGCTCGAGGAGTCATAATGGACTTTTTTGGAGTTTTAGGTATCATTTTGGCTTGAAATCAGTTTTGTTTGAAAGATAATAATTATTTCTACCATGAAAATGAATTTCGTGATTTTTCGGATCCCGGAAATATTTATTTCGATTTTTCCAGAAAAAATGCTGAAAAATGCACAGAAAAATCAGAAAAATGCCAAAAAAATCCGGAAAAATGCTGAAAAATCAGTAATAAATATGTATTAACATGTAAAAATATTTGGGAAGTGAAATGGGAGGAAATGAGTAGAAAGTCTATATTGTGCTCGGTCTTTAATTGGTAGAAAGTGCGCATTTCGCATGTAATGCATATGGCGCACTTTGGATTGTGCAAAGACATTTCCAATGCATATGATGCAACATGCATTGTGCACTTTGCAAAGGTCTTGCCAAAGCATGCAATGCAATATGCACTATGCATTGTGGAAATGCATTTGAAAATGCATGCAAGCCATTGTGCACTATGCATTGGCAAGGTGCCTTGGAAATGCATGCAATGCAATGCACTATGCAAAGTGCAAATGCATTTGAAAATGCATGCAAGCCATCGTGCACTTTGCAATACAGACGCTGTGCCAACGGTGCGCCCTGTTTTGCCAACGTATTTTGCCAACGCTGCGGCCTATTTTGCCAACGGTGCGCCCTGTTTTGCCAACGTATTTTGCCAACTGTATTTTGCCAACGCTGCGCCCTATTTTGCCAACGGTGCGCCCTGTTTTGCCAACGTATTTCGCCAACGCTGCGGCCTATTTTGCCAACGGTGCGTCCTGTTTTGCCAACGTATTTTGCCAACGCTGCGGCCTATTTTGCCAACGCTGCGGCCTGTTTTGCCAACGTATTTTGCCAACGCTGCGCCCTATTTTGCCAACGGTGCGCCCTGTTTTGCCAACGGTGTGCTAGACGGTGCGCCCTATTTTGCCAACGGTGCGCCCTATTTTGCCAACGGTGCGCCCTGTTTTGCCAACGGTGTGCTAGACGCTGCGCCCTATTTTGCCAACGCTGCGCCCTATTTTGCCAACGCTGCGCCCTATTTTGCCAACGGTGCGCCCTGTTTTGCCAACGTATTTTCCCAACGCTGCGGCCTATTTTGCCAACGCTGCGCCCTATTTTGCCAACGGTGCGGCCTGTTTTGCCAACGTATTTTGCCAACGCTGCGCCCTATTTTTCCAACGGTGCGTCCTGTTTTGCCAACGTATTTTGCCAACGGTGCGCCCTATTTTGCCAACGTATTTTGCCAACGCTGCGGCCTATTTTGCCAACGGTGCGCCCTGTTTTGCCAACGTATTTTGCCAACGGTGCGGCCTGTTTTGCCAACGTATTTTGCCAACGCTGTGCCCTATTTTTCCAACGGTGCGTCCTGTTTTGCCAACGTATTTTGCCAACGCTGCGGCCTATTTTGCCAACGCTGCGGCCTGTTTTGCCAACGTATTTTGCCAACGCTGCGCCCTATTTTGCCAACGGTGTGCTAGACGCTGCGCCCTATTTTGCCAACGGTGCGCCCTGTTTTGCCAACGGTGTGCTAGACGCTGCGCCCTATTTTGCCAACGCTGCGCCCTATTTTGCCAACGGTGCGCCCTGTTTTGCCAACGTATTTTCCCAACGCTGCGGCCTATTTTGCCAACGCTGCGCCCTATTATGCCAACGGTGCGGCCTGTTTTGCCAACGTATTTTGCCAACGCTGTGCCCTATTTTTCCAACGGTGCGTCCTGTTTTGCCAACGTATTTTGCCAACGCTGCGCCCTATTTTGCCAACGTATTTTGCCAACGCTGCGGCCTATTTTGCCAACGGTGCGCCCTGTTTTGCCAACGTATTTTGCCAACGCTGCGCCCTATTTTGCCAACGGTGCGCCCTGTTTTGCCAACGGTGTGCTAGACGCTGCGCCCTATTTTGCCAACGGTGCGCCCTATTTTGCCAACGCTGCGCCCTATTTTGCCAACGGTGCGCCCTGTTTTGCCAACGGTGTGCTAGACGCTGCGCCCTATTTTGCCAACGCT
>JAENRU010000207.1:0-46233 GCA_016647705.1 Eucommia ulmoides | reverse complement strand
TTCACTGAAACCCTGTTTTTCATATTTTGTTCACCGTTTCTCCACCGTTTTCACTTGTTTATCGCCCTTTACATCCCTTCACCTGTTTTACACTAAAACACAATTAAATAACTAATACGCTTGAAAACTAACAAATTTGATTTAGAAATAGATAGGTTTTTCACACCTATCACTTGGTTAACCTGGCCTCGGTGGTGGAATACATGCTCAAGAGGATGGTCCCAGTTGAATTTCTCGTCGAGCCGAGCACAGCCTCCTCGGATGAGACCTCGATGATATGTGCCCTGGATTCCGAGCCAACCTGGATGGATCCCATCGTGAGCTATTTCGCCGATGGGACGCTTTCAAGAGATCAGGCTTACTCCCGAAGAATATGGTACCAAGCGGCATGGTACGTCCTCATCAATGGAATTCTTTACCGAAAATCTTTATCCAGTTCGTACTCCCAATGCCTCCGGCCTGAAGAAATCAACTACGTTATGAGGGAGGTCCATGAGGGGATTTGCGAAAATCACTCAGGGGTATGTCCTTAGCTCGGAAGTTACTCCTAAATGGGTATTACTGGCCAAAGATGCTCGAGGACGCGAGAAAATTCGTGAAGAAGTGTGACAAGTGCCAGTGATTTGCCTCGAACCCTCACGCCCCACTGACCGAGCTGGTTCCAATGTCCAGCTTGTGGCCATTCACCCAGTGTGGTATCGATCTTCTCGGCCCGTTCTCCCAGGAGACTGGCCAGAGAAAATTCTTGGTCGTCACCATCGACTACTTCACTAAGTGGGTTGAAGCTGAGCCACTCGCAATGATCACCAAGCAACGGATTCGAGACTTTGTTTGGAAGCGCATGATTTTCCAATTTGGCATCCCGAAGGCTATCGTCTCCGACAATGAAAAACAGTTCGACAACAACCTGTTCATTAAGCCGTATGCCGGGCTTGGGATCAGGACGAATTTCTCCTCCCCCGATTATCCTCAGGCTATCGTCTCCGACAATGGAAAACAGTTCAACAACAACCTGTTCATTAAGCTGTATGGCGGGCTTGGGATCAGGATGAATTTCTCCTCCCCGATCATCCTCAGGCTAACGGTTAGGTCGAAGTCACCAACCAGACTATCTTACAAAACCTGAAAACCAGGTTTGACAAATTAAAAGGGTTATGGGTGGAAGACATGTATCTCGTATTGTGGGCTTATCATACAACAACCCGAACGCCGACCGGCGAGACGCCTTTAGCAATGATATTCAGTTCGGAAGCTATCATCTCGATGGAGGTTGGTAAACTCTCCCTCCGTACAACCCAACCTTTTGACCGAGTTGAAAACGAAATAGGCTTGGTGATAGGTGTGATCTACCTATTTATTTCCAAACCGAACTAAGTTAATTTTCTACTGTTTTTATAGTATTTTATTACGTTTTAATTAGTTTTTATTCTTTTTATATAAATCAGGTGTGTGGGGTAAAAATATATGAAAACGGAGTGTAAACAATCAATTCGGACCAAGAACGGTGGAAAAACAAGCATGAAGATAATATTCAAAACAACAGCCTACCGCCACGACGGTGAAAATGCAGAGAAAGGCCTAATCTTGCTGGACATCTACTGCTGCAACAGTAATATCCACTGCCGTGGCGGTAAAACTGCAGGATGGTCCCTGATTCCAACGCTGACTCCACCGCCGAGGCCGTAACCCAAACCGACCTACCCACCACCTAGACGGTGAATCCCATCGCCTAAGCGGTCACTCTGCACACATAATTAGATATTTTGTGATATTTTGAGCCCTATAAATACCCTCATCTCATCCTCTTTTCCGGTGGAATCACCCCCTAAGGCCCTTAGAATAGATGTAGGCTGAGTTTGAGAGATTTTTTAAGGAGAGCTCACAACCCGAGGAAGAAGATGAAAAGGAAGTGATCGTTCAATGGTTTTAGCGCCAAATCTTCGGATATCGGCTAAGTGCTTTCATTTCATTTCTTTATTTTCTTACTTTCGGTAGTTGTTGAGTATATTTAGTCCATTTTACATTGTATATATGGTTACGGTCATTGACTAAACATATGTTGTTTAAGGATTAACACTATTTATGAATTCGTTGTTTGTTTGAGTTTATGTTTCGTTAGCGGTTGTTCTTCGTTATTTTGATTGTGGTTATCGTATTGTCATGATTATATGCTTAGATAGATATATTGAGAATACGATATTTGACATTTGGGAGAGGTAACCCCGGATTCAGACTAGGTTAAACATAACACGAAGATCCAATAACCTGGGAGGGAGTTGAAAAGTTTGCAATCGATGATGTTGGGGCAAGACTCATGTGACCTAGGGTCGTAAGATGTTGAGGGGAACTTCTTCGTTGACACGAAGTCGCATATTCTCTCGTCTTACACTCGGGAGAGGTGGCGAGGGAGTTTACGAACTAAGATTGTCGGATAAGTCGAACTTCGTTAACATACACTAAAACGAGATCGAACACGTATTCGTAAACGAAGTTAATCCCTAGACAATCTATTCCCTCAAAGCTATCTCAATATAATTAGTATAGTTAGATTAGTTAAATTAGTATTTTTGTATTAGTTTATATTAATTTATTCACATTTATTTTCACCTAAATAAAATTAAGTTATGATAATCGCGGTAATCGATAATAATCATAACTAATCCTTGTGGGCACGATAACCCTAAATCTATTGATCTATACTAAAACTTGACCTCATATACTTGCGAGTAGTCATACGTGAGCGATTAAATTCGCGTGTACACCTAGCTCTCAACCTTAACCTGCTCGAAGAGATGAGGGAAAGGGCTTAGGTTCACCAGGCCGCCTATCAACAGAGGATGACTTGATACTATCGTCGCATCCGCCCTCGATCTTTTGATGTCGGTGACCTTGTCCTAAGGAAGGTCACCCTAGCTACGAAGGAGAAAATTGCCAGGAAGTTAGCACCGAGCTAGGAAGGTCTTTATCGTGTGGCTCGCGTAGCTCGACCAGGAACCTATAATTTGGAAACCGAAGAAAGGGTACCGCTCAGGCACCCCTGGAACGCTAAGCATTTGAAACGCTACTACCTAAGTGATGAATAAAATCCCTAAGCTTGCCAAAGATTTTTTTATTTTGATTTCAGAGAATCGTAATGGAAAAGTTGAAGTCAATGAAAATGGGCATTTTCGGTTCAATAAGTTTCCAGTTTTCATAATCAGCTAAATAGTACAATTATGGATCGGGCCCTACAGAAGATCGACAAGCTCAAAAAAACCAAACTCAACAGATCATCTAGGGGGAAAAAACGATCCAACCAAAGTTGAGTCTAAGGAAGGGGAAGAATAGCCCTTTGTGTGTCGAGAGGCCGAGGTCAGCCATCCTCAAGCCCTTCTTCCTACAGAAGTGGAGGTGAGCAACCCGTCGTGCCAAGGGCCGGGGTGAGTTGTGCTCCAGCCATTCCTCCGGGTAGAGGTATCCTTCTTGCCTTGGGGATGATCCGGGGATAAAGCAAAATCGTTGGGGGCCGGACCCTAGAGAAGATCGACTAGCTCAGAAAAATCGAGCTCAACAAATCGTCTAGGGGTAAAACAGCCCAACCGCAAGTTGTATAAGTGTAAAGGTGGGGAAGGGCAACCCTTTGTGTGTCGAGAGGCCGGGGTAAGTCGTCCTTCAGCCCCTTTTCCCTGATTGAGACTGGTGCGAGCAGCCCGTCGTGCCTAAGGCCCAGGTGAGCCGTGCTCCAGCCATCCGTCTGGCCCGAGGTAGCCCTCTATCCACGGAGATGATTTGGGGATAAAGAAAAATAGACCAGGTCACACATAAAGAATATTAGAGAGCTCAGGAAATTCAAGCTCGACAGATTGTCTAGGGGGAAAAACGACCTGCCAATTTAGCAAGCCGACAGGGTAAGGCGGAGATGCGTGACCTCGATATTGTACCCTATAAAACGCCCAGGAAGCTCGGTGGAACCGAGCTCCCTTGGTCATCCGGGGGGGCAAAATGACTGACCACAACGCGTCGACTTACCTGCGTACCTTATAATAACAAGTGATGACAATCTGCCGGGCATCAGACGACCACAACAGCTCGCTCGACACAAACTCTTATTGTAAGACCCTAACTTTAGCACATACATAATTTTTAGTCGCATTTTAGAGCATTTAGAAAAATACGGCGTAGAAATGTGTTATTTAATATCCAAATTAAAAGTTTAGGGGTCAATTTGCAAATTTAAAAAACATTTGTTCTACACTTTGGGATTCAATTTGTCATTTATTTATAAAATTAAAATTTTAGGGGTAAATTTATAATTTTAAGAAAAATTATATCTTGAATTAGGTTAAAATGATAACCTAAAGGAAATTGAGGGGAGACTTGTGTAATTTGGAAAAAAAAATCATATATATACCTGTGTGTTCAATCAACAGTGGGACCAAGACACGCAAAAATCGGAAGAGAAATTCAACGTGGCAAGTCGCGAGATCAAGAGCTAGCCACTTAATTCATGCATATAAATACAATCATGGTACATACATTCTAGAACCCGGGAAAAAAAAAAAGAAAAAAGAAAAAAAAAAAGAAACGGAGAGAGAGAGAGAAAGTGGGTGCAGCGTCGACGGTGGGATGCAGGGGGGATGGCTGTGGGTTGTTTGTTCAGAGGTTGGGTGGAGTATGTGTGTGACGGAGTGGTGCGTGGGTTCAGGGTGTTTATTCGGTGTGGCGATCGGTTAATCATGTCGTCATCGTCGTTGGTGTTACGGTTCACCGGCGATATGTAGTTGCTCGATCAGTGGTGCTCCGAGATGATTGTGGGAGTGTTCCGTTCGTTCAGTGAGCGGGGGTATTTTGATCGGCCGATCGGTATGGGTATGTGTGTGAGTTCGATTCATCGTCGATGGTGTGGGATCGTCGCCGTCGTTCGGTGAGTGTGTGTAGGTAGTCATGTGCATGTGCGTGTTCTGAGATTGTGTGTATGTATGCTGTATTTGATTGTGTGTGTGTGTGTTCGGACGACGGCGATCGTGTGTGTATCTGTGTGCGTTTTGTTTGTCGTTAATGGTTATCGGTGATTGGTGTCGTCGACACCTGTGTGGCGGGTGTCGCTGCTCTGTGTGAATGTGTGTGCTCTGTTTTGATCATCCGTGTGCTATGTGTGTGTTCAGTGCTCATACAACTGTTGACGGGTGTGTGTGTCGCCAGTGGGAGTGATCAACGTGTATAGGTACGCTGTTTTGTTTCGTTCCATCCGTGGCGTGTGATCGTTGCCGTTCAGTGAGTGTGTGTGTGTGTAAACAGTGAGTGCATGTTCGTCTGGGTATGTGCGTTTGTACGCCGAAGTGTGGATATGAGGTCGCCGGCTGTTGGTGGGAGACGGTGATAGGACTAGCTCAAGCAGAAACGATAGTGTGTGTGTGTCGATTGGTGGCGAGTGAATGTCGTCGGCGACCGGCAGCTGAAACCAAACAGAACTGAAAAAAAAAAAAAAAAAGAAGCAAAAGAAAAGAAAAAAAAGAAGAAAAAGAAAAATTTCACAAACAACCCCGATAAAAACCAAAAATCCATCTCGCGGCCCGTGAACGATTCGGAACGGGTAACGTTTTTCATTAAGTTTATTTTAGTTATTAAATCAAATTCTAGTATCAAAATTTTGTAACTGAAATAATAAATTTGGGACTGTCGTATTATTAAATTTTATGCAGTAATTAACGGAATAAAATTTACCGAATAATAATTGTTATAAATAAAATGTGGGGAATGGAAAATTACGGAACTAGGGCCTGCATTAAATGATTAGGTTATTTTTACAAAACATATTAATTTAGGCCCTGTTACTATTAGGTTCGCAGGCATCGGAGTCTCGGTAGGGAGTAGTCGGTGAAAGTTTTGTGGACCGGATAGTCAGGTGAGTGTACTGTCTTCTTGCCAAACTATTTTTAATATATATATATCTGCGTGTAAAATGGTTTTACTTAAATTGGATGGTTTTAAAATTATGTGGATCAAGCAGGTTTTTGGGTGAATTGGTGAAATGAATTTTTGTCGAATTATGTTAATTTTAAAAGAAAGTTGAAAATGATTTTCGTTAGATTCGGTTGTTTTAAAAGAGAGTGAAAAATATTTGGTTTTTTTAAAAATAAAGAGTGGAAAAGTGATTTAGCAAAAAATCAGACGTTTTCTTTTAAAAGAAAGTGAGAAATATGATTTTTTGATAAAAAGTCAGTTTTTGGAAAAGAGAGGTGGATGTGTGTGATCTGACGATATTGATTAGACGATATCATTACATTGTGATTTGATGATGATGTTATTAATTTGACGATGTTGTTGATTAGACGATGCTATTGATTCGTAATTTGAAGATGTTATTGATTTCACCATACTATAGTATTTATCTGCGTCGGTAAAGTGATGATTATCTGCTTCGGCAGAGTGATGGTATTGATTTGACGATGTTATTGATTTGACGATGTCATAGTATTTATCCACTTCGGTAGAGTGATATTTATCTGCTTCGACAGAGTGATATTAGACGTTTATACTGCGCAGTGATTATCCGCTTCGGCGGAGTGATGGGTGTCCGTTAGGAAGGCAAATCCTACGGGTGGTACGGTACCGTTGTAACTCCCGATCGTGAGGTTAAAACGATCACTAGGGCTTGCCAGTGTGTGTTTGAGGTGTGTGTTTGAGTTGTGTACTTAAAAAGTGTGTTTGAGATGTGTGCTTAAGTTGTGATGTTTTACGTATATTGGCTGATTTTGATATTTATTATCATGGTGATTAGTATGATTTTTATATTAGTTGGATTTGAATGGAACTTAATTATGTCGTTTTATTTTCCCTACTTTTATACTGGGGATTTTACAAGTTATGTGGTATTTATAAACTTACGTTTGATCCATTTAAATGTTGTAGAATGAGTCTTTATTATTAAAGATATTTTTACTGAGAATACAGTACACTCGCAAGTGAAGCAGCTAGGAGTCAGTCCCCTACTGGCGCTAGGTAGAGTCTTACGATGGAGTCGTGTGGAGGGTTGAGATGAGCTTTCTGAGGCGAACCTGTGAGGGGTTCATGGTATATATTTTGCTGTTAGTATGTTTGGGGAACGGATGTGTTCCCATAACAGAAATATGTATAGCTTCATATAGATGATGGTTTATTTATATATATGCATATTGTCGTGTAATAGATGGTTGGTTGGTTTTTTTCAGTGATGTCATGATGTCGTCACGCCAGCCCGGAATGTCGGGATTTCGGGATGGGTCGTGACACTTATGGTCGCCTTGGGGGCAAGGTGTGCACTGCTCAAGTTACACAGCCGACCGGGTATAAAAGGATTACTTCGGGTCGGCAAATCTTGTGGACTTAAAAAAAAAAGAAAAAAAAGGCTTACATGTTTTAGCTGAGCAACAAAAATCCAATAAAGCAAAATTAGAAAAATAAAGACAAGGGACATGCAATTAGCAAAATGGGAGTTCCATTAAACAGTCAAAATGGATTACGAGAAGAAAAAACAAGACTCCTGCCCGTGATATACAAGCCCGCTACTAGCTGGGTCGAACAAAAAGAAGAAAAACTAAACTAAAAACTAAAACAAAGTGTGTTTCCTTGATTGGGCTGAGGGCTGGGGCTACTGTTGGAACGCGTTAAGACCAATCTACTCGCTACCGGCCTCCTCTGCACTGGCCTGGTCATGGCTCCTCAATGGCCGGCTCGACCCAACTTCTTGAATGGTCGGCTCAGTGCTCGGCTTGTCCATGCCCGCGTCCTACTTGGCCTGAGCCTTGGCGACGTCCTGGTCGAAAATCTCGAGGTCTATCGTCGTATAATTGACCTCCGGGAACAGGTGCCGGACAGAGTTGACCGCCCCCTTAAAACCATGTTAGATCACGCTGATGGCAATTCAATCTCGAAGCTCAGTGAATTTTTCACTCTTCTTATATTTCTCCACCGCATCAGCTCAGGCCTTCTCCCTCGGGCATTTGGTTCAGTTGGAGCTCCTCTAGCCAGTAGGGCCGTGCAAATAAACCGCCGGCCCGGCCGAACAAACCGACCGGGCCCGGCCCAAAATTTCGGGCCTTTGAACCATTTTGTTCATATCGGGTAATACCCGATCCGAACCGGCGAAACTCACGGTCGGTGGTCGGATTTGGCCGTCCATTACCCGCATAACACCCGACCCGAAGGAACAACGCGATAAATGGTCTGTGCTATTCCTCTTGTTTTAGGGTTTATTGTTTTCATAGAGCGGCAACTGCAAATCCATGGATGACGATCATTTCCTTCTTTGTTTCGTCTTGATTTCGCCGTTTATTTCTTTTCCTCTTCATCTCGATTTCCTTTCTTCTTCATTTCGTTTCTCTTTTCGAAAAATTGATGGACCGACGGTGAGAGACGGAAACAGTAACGGCGGCGACAATCGATCGATGACGGGGCTTTTGTTTCTATTTCGTCTGTGACGATGAGAGACGGAAACGGCGACGACAATCATGGACCAACGGTGAGTTCTATTTGTTCTTTGAGGTTGATGATTAGCAGAAACGTTTTTGATTTCGTTTCTGATTCTGCTTTGATTTCTGTATTGAATCTATTGATTAGCCTAAACCCGACCTTCACCCGTCCGTAACCGCCCGACACCCGTCGAACCCGAAAATGACCGGATTTTGCTGTCCGACGGTCGGCCGGCGGGTCACAGCTTTTTCCACCCGACAAGGTCGGGTCGGGTGGCGGGTCAGTGCTATACCAGCGGGTTTCGACCCGTGCACACCCCTACTAGCCAGGAGACGACGAGGTGCTCGAATCGCCTAAATTCCTCGGCCTTCTTAGCCACTGCCTTCTTCTCAGCACAGATTCGCTCCACCTCCTCGTGATACTCTTCCAGAAGGATGATGTCCTCTTCCCTTTGCTTGGTTAGCTCCTCAAGTGCCTAGTTGGCCTGGTGTAAGTGAACCCCGGTTTCTAGCGAAGAGAATAACCCCCACAATGTCGGGTCGACAGCCGGAGTCATTAAGACATCAATTGAGTTCGAAAACAAAATACCAAAAGCTGTCCGAGGAGAAAACCTTACCGAAAGCAGGAACCAATTCATGTCAGCGCATAGCGGGCATCGGACTTCTCGGCAAATCTGGCTTTATCCGCCTGTGGCATGATCCGTTGAGAGAAGTCTATCAGCACGTTCGGGTTCTTAGTGGCCTCCGCATTGACACGGAGCCCGGTCCTGGGGATGAACACCTCAGACTCCTCGCCCCTTCTTTCTTACGCCCCGCTTGTCGGCTTTTCTTGTGATGCCTGGTCGGCGCATCGGACACTCCCACCTTACTTTTTCCCTTGTCCCTCTTGGTGGAAGGGGAGGGATCTTCCTCGATGACCTCCGTTTGTCCAGTCTTAGTGATGGCTGGGGTCCCCAGCCTTCTTGGAGTAGGGGCAGGCCTTGCCTGGCCAGCAGGTCTCACCTTCTCGGTCTTCTGACTAGTCTAAGTGCCTTGGGCAACCTTGCTTGCCGTCACTCTTTTTTTTGCCATCCGGGCTATCGCTGCCATGTCCATCTCTAATAAAAATAAAATAAAATTGAAAGGTCGTCAGTCAGCGAAGAAAAATTATTCTCTAAGTGAAATAAAAAGACCGGGCCGAGCTCGAGATGCTTACCGTTCTGAGAATTCTTGTTTAAAGTTGGCACGAGCAGAGACGGGTCACTCCAAAAATATATGTCGTAGAGGCATGACGTGAGTAGCGAGCCGACGTGAATGTATGGGGTTTGGAGAATCGTCTCTTTTTCTGCGAGGATCTTTGGGCTGGCCTTGCGCTTCTTCGTCACTGAAAAGGAAACATGTCAGAATAGAAAACCGGGGTGAGGAAGGACAAGCTCCGAGTTGAAAAACTTACTCAAGTCTCCCTAATGCCTCTGGATTTGAAAATCAAATATCGACGCCTCATCGGCCTCCTACCCGGTACTGCCTAAGAAGAAGAACCCCGACTTCCAGTCCTTGATGGATCGGGGTAGCCCTTGAGGAATTTTTGCCGGGCCAAGGGGTAACACCAACCTTTCCCACCGGGTATGGATTTCTCCAAGAATAGCGTATAGAACAGCTCAAGGGATAGCGTTATCCCTTCGGCCAGGCAGATAACGTGGAAGAACGCGATCATGTGTATACTGTTGGGAGAGAGCTGTATCGGACACAGACCTAAGTCCCAACAGACCTCCCTCACCTAGGGGTGGATGGGGAATCGCAGCCCGACCAACAACTGCTGGTTGTAGACCATGATGAACCCCTCGGGTGGCTCACATGCTCGGTCGTCCTTCCCGGGAACGCGTAACTTGACCGAGCTCGGAATTGCGTATGAGGAGCGCAGTTCCTGAATATTTTTTCGATAGATTGGAATCCATCCTCCAAACCTAAGCGTCTAGGGGAACCTCGTAGGCTGGCTGACCGGCGAGGTCGAGCTCGCCCGGGGAGGATGGTCGGACGTTGATGGTTCGGAGGCCGCCTGGGTCCCCGGTGGATGCCCGTCTAGCTTTTCGTCCTCCTTAGACACCCACGGGGGCACCGAGCACAGGGAGTGCCCCTACTTCGATCTCCCCCTAGGACTCCTCAAAAAAGACATCTACTGGCCGACGATCTTTTGCTTGCCTGCCGGCTTAGCGGCCAAGGGGACGCCCGCCTCGTCAGACTCCATTACGGACGAGCTAAGCTCAATCTGGACGGCCGGAGAGTTGGCCGCAATCTCATCTATTCCGGATGCGCTGCTCCCTGACGAGCCAGACTCGTAGAAGAAGCCATGAAGAAGAAAAAAAGAAGAACGCAGAAGGAAAATGACAGGAAGAGTACCGTGCTCGGAGGTCAGGAAGAGCTTTCGCGATGCTCTGGTGAAAAAATTTGGGAAATGGAATGCGCATTTATAGTACTGAGAAGGCGAACCGTTGCATCACATCGAATGGTTGTAGGGCTTCGATCTTGCGCCCTTCAACACGTGTCGCAAATCCGATCGGGCTGACAGTCAAACTTCCTGGGAAAGCCAAAGGGCACACCTTGTCGGCCCTATGTCATCTCGTTCCTTTTACCCCCTACTCTCCATCAGCTCAACTGACCGTTCCCAGAGGTCCAACCACTGAATCCCTCAGCATCTCTAGTGTCCCATTCAACGCTAAGGATTGGGAGGCAACTGATGTAAGTAAAATCGGGCTCTTTTCCACCTATCAGCCACCTGGATAAGATCTACACGTCACCGATTTCACGTCATCGACGACCTCAATCAACCCGGTGTATAGACAGCCTGGATGGCCTTCTAGGTCGATCGGCCAGGGAGCATACAAGGACCTCCTCTAGAAGCCTTGTGAAGAATCAGTATTCGATGGAAGGTCGGCAGGCCCAAACCGACCTGCGCCCCTTGATCGATCTGACCTGCCTTCACGACAGGTCGGACCTTGGTCCCAAACATCTACAGTGAAGGGCCCAAGCCCAAGCCCATGTCTCTAATCCGCTGTGCCGCCCACGCGTCTGGTTGCTTATCGGTAATCTGAGCTTAAGGCCTTAATCTTGTTTACACTAATCACACTTCCGCCTATAAATAGAAGGCTTCCCCAACACTTTTGGGGATGAGAGGGCATTTCTAGATAGAGAAACTCCATGATAGGTTGCTCAGACAGGTCGAGGATACCAGTAATTTTCCAATCTATCTTTCTACCCCGGGCTCTTACTCTCACACCGGATGGGACACGCAGGGAAAACGGGTCTGTCCTGCGTGTAGGTGGATAGATTGGAGCTCCGGCCCGGACAACGGACTAGGAGCATGCAGGAAAAGAACACCTGGGCTCAGGACGCAGGCCGGATCAAACCTGTCAAGCCGACTGTAGTACACGAGGAAGATCAATTACCATCTCATTTTCTCCTTAATCTGAAGGTGTCCGGACCATACTGTGGTTGAACCAATTTTCGACATCAACATAAGTAAAACCATACCAATAGCAACACTACCCAACACACTTTTAGTAAACCCTTACGAAAACATGTTTATAAAAAAAATTGTTTCCAATTTAAACTAAATTGTTTCTCATTTTAATTTCAAACTTTCAAATGTTAGTTTTTTAGTGATTTTGTGGGTGCGGTCATAAGTCAACTCTTAAAAATATCCTCGGGCCATGCGATAAGAATTAGAATAGGAGAGTTCTTGAGCCCTTCTAATATTTTTTTTTTTTAAATTACTGAACATAAGTATTATTTTGGAACTTATTTATGAAACTAATGTCACCCAGGGATGTGATCCCCGAGTTCGTGGGCTTGGCCGTATACCTAGGGTCAGAACCTCGGGTATACACTTTTTTTTTTTTGGGGGGGGAGGGGGGTATACCCGGGGTTCAGTACCTGGGTTATAATTAGAATCGGGGGTACTGAACCCCGGGTTTACCCCCGCCCAAAAAAAATAAAAATTTAACGTTTTTGCTCAAGAAATTTTTAAAATTTTCGACAATTTTGAATTGATTAACGGTGGTCTATCAATATTTTAAATAAATCTTCTTTTTTTTTTTGAATAATTACGTTCAAAAGACTCCATAATATTTTTTACAACACTAAAATGGACAAATGAATGAATTTTAAAAATCGTCAAAGCTGACCAGATGAGCTGTTTCGATAACTACATAATTTTTTTCGGCAATTTGGAATTAACAAAAGATTGAATGTCCGTAATAGAATGAACCACTTTTTTGTATATAAAATATGTTCATAACACTACATAACAAAACTTATAATACTAAAAAACGAACTACTGAATAATTTTTAAATAATCGTTAACGCAGTTTTTTGAAAATTTTGAGTTAACAAAAAATGGTCGTCTATCTGTAACATAAATGAACTTGATTTTTTTGCATACAAATTACGTTCATAATGCTAAATAATAAAATCGAAAACACCAAAAACGGATAAGAGAATATATGGTGTTGAGAAAAGAGAAAACTTATGTAAGATAATAGAAAAAGTTTGAATGAACATAACTTTATGCTCAGCGGTCTATTTTGGGTGATTTTTTTTTTTTTTTTTGTTTCAGGTATTGTTTCGAGATCTAGGCGTGACAAATAGTGATAGGCACTTTGGCTGAGTATTTTCAAATAAAGCTCGTTTTCACCTTCAATTTTGAATTTGAAGTGTTGGGTGACTAAATTCATAAGCTTTGTCGCGCGCGTGCGTCTTGTCCCGTCAGTAAAATTGAAATATTCAAAAGTCAGAGTGATGACTCAGATCAGATCCAACTTTCAAAAAAAAATCGCCCCCAATGGACCACCAAGTGCAAAGTTATGTTCATCGAAACAACTTATCTGGTCAACTTTGACGATTTTTTAAAATTCATCCATTTATCTGTTTTTAATGTTGTCAAAAGTATTATGGAGTGTTTTGAACATAATTTATGCACAAAAAAAATTAGATTTATTTTAAAATATCGATAGACCATTGTTAATCAATTTAAAGTTGTCGAAAATTGGATTTTGAACCCAACGTATACGACCAGGCCACAAACGCGAGGATCACATCCTTGGGTGATATTAATTTTGTAAATAAGTTCAAAATAATACTATTTGAGTAGATTTTTTTTAAAAAAAAATCTTATAAGGGGCAAAGAACTCTTAGAATAGATATAAAAGAGGAAGTATCGACAAAATTTTTAAATCTAAGAAATTGCCATGGACTCCCTTTTCCTATACCCTCTGCTCATTTTAGCATTATACACTTTCACAAAGCATTTCCTCCACAAGATCCAGAACCGTCACTGAGCCCATTTCCAACTTTACCCCTCATCGGCCATCTCTATCTCTTGAAGAAACCTCTCCACCGGACCTTATCCAAGATCTCCGACCGCTACGGCCCTGTTTTTCTCCTCCAGTTTGGCGCCCGCCGTGTCCTCGTCGGTCTCCTCCCCGTCGGCGGCGGAAGAATGTTTGACAAAGAACGATGTCGTCTTTGCGAACCGCCCCCGCCTTCTCGTCGGCAAACACCTGGGCTACAACCACACCACCATACTCTGGGCGCCCTACGGCGATCACTGGCGGAATCTCCGCCGGATCGCGTCCATCGAAGTGCTGTCTTCCCACCGCCTCCAACTTCTCCACGCCATACGCGCCGACGAGGTCAAGTTCATGATCCGTAGGCTGTTCGCCGACTCCGGAGGCGACCGGACGGTGGAGATGAAGGCGGTGTTCTTCGAGCTAACGCTGAACGTGATGATGAGGATGATAGCCGGGAAAAGATACTACGGGGAGAATTCGGCGGAGGCAGAGGCGGCGCGTGAGTTCCGAGAAATAGTAGTGGAAACTTTCCGTGTGGCAGGTGCGACGAATATGGCCGATTTCTGCCGGTGATGAGGTGGGTGGGGGCCGGAGGCATGGAAAAAAGACTGGTGGTGCTGCACAAGAAGAGAGATAAGCTAATGCAAGAACTGATCGAAGAACACCGAAGAAACATGGCGACGATATCTAGAGAAGGAGAAAGTATTCCGGAGGTCGCCGGAGAAAAGAAGAAGACGATGATTGAAGTTTTGCTGTCTCTCCAAGAAAAGGAACCGGAATATTACACAGATCAAATCATCAGAGGCCTCGTGATTGTAAGAAAATTCAACCATCATCAATTTTATCATAATTTTAACGTGTTTTTTCATAACCGGAGTGCCGGATTAATTCACGTGTGCAGGCAATGTTAGCTGCCGGAACAGATACATCCGCCGGAACCCTAGAATGGGCATTATCTCTCCTACTGAATCACCCCCATGTTCTAGAGAAAGCAAAGGCCGAAATCGACAATCTCACCGGTCAACGCCGGCTGATCGACGAATCCGATTTGGTCAACCTCCCTACCTTCACTGCATCATCAACGAAACACTACGGATGTATCCCGCGGGCCCACTCCTCGTCCCCCACGAATCGTCCGATAATTGCGTTGTTGGCAATTACCGATCCCACGTGGCACCATGCTATTGGTAAACCTCTGGGCCATTACAGAACGACCCGAAGATATGGGTCGACCCGAAAAAATTTCAACCCGAGAGGTTCGAGGCTTCGAAGGGGTGAGAGACGGGTTCAAGCTGATGCCGTTCGGGTCAGGTAGGAGGGGTTGCCCCGGGGAGGGGTTGGCTTTGAGAATGGTTAGGCTTGCTTTAGGCTCGCTTGTGCAGTGTTTTGAATGGGAAAAAGTGGGCCGAGGCCCAATAGATATGACGGAAGGGGCTGGGCTTACTTTGCCCAAGGCCCAACCCTTGTTGGCCATGTGTCGCCCTCGTCCTATACTTCTTGATCTTCTCTCTCAAAATTGAACCAATGATTATTATTATTATTTTTTTTTTTAAGGAATTACGCCATTTCTTGTACTATGCTTGCTATATTGATCCATATATGTTGTAGGAATATGTCAACTATAATAGATATATTTTGAACACAACAATATTGTAGTATGGTTGACTTCTAATATATAAATTAAATCATGAATTTAATCATGAATGAATTAGGCTGATAAGGAGCCTAGGATAATGAGTGCATACTAACTAATCCGGACATATCTTATTGTATAATAATAAGAAGAATAAGTTCTTTAATTTAAATTTTACGACCCATTTGTTTCACCTAATTTAATTTTTTTTTAAGAAATTTAATAATTCTATAAGAGTTCAAAATTTTTACAATACATAAAAATTAGAGAAAAATACCAAATAATCATCTTAGAAGGCTAAATTTACAAAATAGTCCTATTACTATTTTTTTGCACAAGATAGTCCTTCAAAAACGTTAGTTGCACAAAATGATCCTAAATTTTTTAAAATGACAACGTTGCCCTTTCTGCACCTCCTTTTTTCTCCCTTCCTTTTCACTCCCAAGTCTCACACCTGGTACAACGATGAAGAGGGTTTCAGCGGTGACAAACCTAAGTTCGACGATGAAGCCCAGTCAGTGGACCAAGCCCAGCGACTGGTTCGATTTTCGAAGCTCGGGAGAGAGAGAGGCGACGAGGAGGCGCCTTCTGAGAAATCGGAGGGAAACGAACGGTGGTTCCGAGAATTTGAAGAACAAAGGTTTGGGGATTTGGAAGGTGAGGAGCAGAAAGAGCCAAGTCAAGTCATCTTTGGGCTTGAAGAGCTTTGGATCTTCAGTGGAGCGTCTCTTCGATTGATGGCACTTCTTCTAGGGTTACGATCGTCATTCTTTTCATCTCCCCGCGCATTCTTTCTCTTGTTCTTTGCAAAATATCAGGAACAAGAATCAACGATCAAATTAATTTCTCTCTTGTTCTTTGCATATATATATGGATGGATGTATGTGGAATTTAGGGTTATCTGTATTAATTTGATTGATTGAGGTGATATTTTCTAGGGTTTGTATTAATGGGTTGATTTATTTGGATTGTGTTGAATAGAATATTTGGATTGATTCGGTTGATTTGAATGAAATTTAGGGTTCATTTTGGTTGAATTGATTTGGTTTTTATTAATAAAAATCAAGTATATGAATGTAAGATGAAAGAATTATCAATTTGAATGGAAAAAATTGAAATGTAACACGGCCTCGTGTTATATTTAACATGAGATCGTGTTGAATGTAACACGAATATAGGATAGAGGAATTATCAATTTGAATGAAAAAATTGGAATGCAACATGACCTCGTGTTATATTCAACAAGACAAAATAACTATTTTGTACCATGTTTTAAAAAAAATATGTATTTAGTAGTTTTATTCTCATATGAGGACTTCTTGGTAACTGTCCCTAAAAATTATTAGATCGTTAGTTACAGTGTATCTTCGAAGAACACAATCCATACGTAGTTGGTTTGTTGTCTTTACACTTCCGGTTTTAGAATTAGTAGAGTTTAGATATGAGTGAGTTTTGGCAAAGTTTGACCTTATTGAATTCAATGTACATTGAATTAACAGTTCTCTCTTGCATTTAGAGGCACCCATATTGACTTTGAGAAAGTGAGAGGGTGACAACTAACCTAGTTATTTAACAATTCACAAATATAATCTTATTATATTAGCCCATCAATATATATATATATATATATATATTTGGTTTTATAGTAAGGTGTGTCTAAACCAGCTTATGCGCACGATGACTAATTACTTCCTTGGACAATTTGAAAGACGTATTCTCTCAAATCGGCCACTTCCATCTTCTGAGAAAACTCTTCCACCGCTCCCTCGCCGCCATCTCCCGCCGATATGGCCTCGTTGTCTTCCTCCGCTTTTGGTTGCACCCCGTACTCCTTGTCTCCTCCCCATCGGTCATCACTAAATGTTTCACCAGAACGACATCACCTTCGCCAACCGCCCCCGGTTTCTCATCGAAAAACTTGGGCTACAACTACACCAACATTGCTTGGAATCCTGATACGGCCAAATTTGTCTGTCGTACCGAGTATGAATTCTCCAAGCTAACCTGCAAAACTTAGGCTTAGTATCTGGGATACCGGTGTGGTATCGGCCAATAGCCTTCTGGTGTGAGAATAAGTCAATCAGGTCTTTTAATGAAAATTTCAACTTAAATTCTTTTGTCATCCATGGTCTGTAAATATAGAGAAAAATATTATTAGATTATCATTTTTATCGCCACTACTGCCACATTCTGAGCCACTTTACCTCACCTCCTTGGTGGGCATCATAGTTGGTTTCTCAGTTGCCAACCGCTTCACGTTTTTACCTTAACCATTTGATCATGGTGTTATGGGCGATTTCTTTATGCATTGGGCCTATTGATATTGGGGTATTCCAGCGTCTTGTCTTTTGGGTTGTAACTCACCCGGTTCGTTTGTTGGGTTTGTCTTATGTAAGTTCGTTCACCCTTTCTCCATGGGTCATGTCCTATCCAGTTTGGGCCAGATATCTCTTGGTTGGGCCCTGCCCATCTTACTACTTTCAAATAACACGCGGAGTAGTGGAATTCACCTTCATTAGCTCCCTACGATGACCACTGGCAGAATCTCCGCCGAATCGCCTCGCTGGAGCTCTTCTCATCTCATCGAATTCAGTCCTTATCTCACATCCACGCCGACAAGATCTGGACTTCTGATTCGACTCTTCTGGCGACTCAACCCTAAATCAACAAATTGACATGAGGTCGGCGTTGTTCGAGCTGACATTTAACGTCGTGACAAGGATGATTATGGTTAAAAGTATTACGGAGAAAAATGTTGAATATGGAGGAAGCAAAAAGGTTTCAGGAGATGGTGAGGGAGATAATGTCGTTGGTTGCAGAGACGACCATTTTGGATTTCTTGTCGTTTATGCGGTGGTTTGGATTATATACGCTGCCATTACTGCCCTCATGCTATTTGGAGCGAGCTGTGACAGACACAACCCGCACTCAATGCAAACAACTTGGATCCACCAGTGGATGGGGAACTGATCGCTAAAAATAATACCCTTAAAAAATAATTTTTCTTTTTTTAATAAAAATGAGTTTTGGTTTTTTTAGTTTGGTTTTTAAACGCAAGAAAATAAAATGGTAAATCTAGACAATGAATATAGGGAACCGGATTAAGAATTGTGGATTTCCTAATTTGGAATTATGTTTTTTTCATATTTTCTTTTTAATTTAGATTCGTGTACACGAACGTTCCAAACAACAAGTCGGAACTACTCAGAAAGATTAGATTTATTATTCTTTGGCATGATTTATCTTCGGTATGTAATTCCTAAGTTACTCTAATTTAGGGTGAATCTAGATATAAACCATCCAAACAAATAATTAAATTCTAAGAATACGATTATGTAATCGCTAGATCTAGACCGCAAGTATGAGATCTAACGTTCTAACAACAATTGATTCTAAAACCGAAATCTCCACAAGAACATCTCGAAATTAAATTCAATCACGATTTAAACTATATTTCAAACACATAATTCATCATGATATAATTGTTTACACATAGAGTAAAATTAATCTAAAAATACAATATTGCATAAACTAAAATACATACCACAATCCTAATCCGGTTAGGAGAAGATTAGCCATTCATCGATTTATTTTCATTAAATCTTCAATATATTCAACAAGAATTCAACATGAAAAAGCTCCAAAAGAATTCGGCAGTCCAAAAATGAGAGTAAAGGAAAAACTAAAATTATCAAGAAGAAGGAAAAAAATGAAAGAAAAACCTATTGTCGGCTCCCTCTACTAAATGAAAAAAGAAAGAATTTCCTTGCCTATCCCTACTGCCGACTAATAAATCCCCCACCAAGAAGTCCAAAAACCAAAAAAATAAAAGAGGAATAAAATGGAATCAAAATATGTTAACATTCCTCCACTTAATGCTCATTAATTTTTTTTTCCCTTAATGTCATTAATATCTTTCCTTGTGGCCATCAAGTTGCCATATAATAGGCCATTACCTTTTTTGTAAATGGTAACAACTAAGCGGCTTAATGAATGGGTCTACAGCTCGAGCCGGATCCAGTTCGCGGGTCAAACCTTATTTCCTTTCATCTCTAGTCTTTTTTTTCAACTCCGTTTTGCTCCCAATTAACATATTTTTGTTACATTTATGAAAATCTACAAAAGCACATAAATTAAATCAATTACACTAATTGAAATAATTCAAGAGATTAAAAAAAAAAACTTAGATTAATAGTAATAGATCATGCAAAATGTGACGCGATCAGGATTCGGAGACCGACTTCAAGCTAGTCCTTAAAGATGATCAGGTAGCCTATGAATGGCATACAAGCTCGGTGCTCGAGTTCGGGAACCATTGTTTTCACCAAGTCCGGAAAGGTAAATTTACTACGAGCATCTAGCACCTCCTTCTCGGCCATGGTGGACTGATTAACAGATTGGGCTCGTGACCGAGACCTTTACATGAAAAATCTCGAGCCCGACATTGGTAATAACAACCTCTTGGATGAGCTTGGACAGAGGACTACGTCAAGTATCCTCGTCACTGTCATATCGTTGAACCTAGGCTCAATCACTGAATTATGGGAGAAGCTCGCCCCTTCCCCCCAAATAGTAAAACCCTCGGCCAGATCCGACGTTCAAACACCATTGTTCGGTAATTCCCAAGTGGGAGGCCTATCCGCTGAGCATCGCCCTCCAAACACCCTTTGCTTGGTAAAAGTTAAATGGGAGACCCTTTTCCAATTGTCCGAGCAAGTTTCTTCATGGTGTCCGAGCATGGAGCTACATAGTGTCTCCGTTCCGTTACCTTGGATTCTCCATCCAAACTTCGCCCTCCGAGCATCCTTTGCTCGATAAATGTCAAATGGGAAACCTTCTCCTATTGTCCGAGTTGGGTCCTCTCTACGCTCCCTATTCAATCCAGTACCCTTAGAGGCCTTTGAAGGCCAGTTTTGAGCATGGGGGCACGACCTTCATTTTCCAAGCACCCCCTACTCAGATTCTCCTCTTGGCAAGTCCTCTCAACATCCGTATGACCTTCGAATGAAGATTTCCGCCCTGAGACCAATACCGAGGGTTAAAACGACTTATCACAATGATGCCATTACCATAGGCTGAGCCTGTTCCCCTTAATCATGTAAGGATAGCCCATGGGTTCTCCTTGATAGGCCTGAAGGCCAAACCCAAAACCTTAATCTCTTTACTTGCCCGCTCATTAGCCGCGCGCTGAGTTACAGTAATTAACCGAGTTCAGGCCCTTAATCTTGCGGCGTTGATTGAGCTCATCGCCTATATATACGCCCAGGCATTCAAAGCCCCAGGTAATGCAATTCATTTGATTGAAATCATTTTTAGCCTTCTTCTCCCGTGAGCTCTTATTTTCACGCCAGAGAGGTTTCACCGGCACAACCTCAGTAGATCCTTGTGTAGGCACAAGCTCGGAATCTATGAACAGATTGTACAGAAGCAACTCAAGACCATGAAGCATGAAAAGTTCACCGATCTCCGATCTATATCTCCCGCACACATCACCTCCACCTTAACAAGAAAAGTCCACGTTCTTTTTTACTGGACCAACTTGAGATGTTAATCAAAATTTGACACCAACAATATATGTGTGTAGATTTTTATAGAAAAATTGTGAAGGGAAAAAGAAAATGATGGATTTCTATTTCCGTTCTGTAGTATTCCGTGGATAGAACATGTTTGGTAGCGACCATTATTAGAATTTAAAAATATATATATATGAGAATAGAAACAAGGAACATATTTGGTTGCAGTGTTTGTTCTTTTATTTATTCAAATGTATGGTGCCTGACGGAGTGGTGGTAGGAATTGTTAGCCCAGTGGAATACCTAAGAGGGGGGTGAATTGGGTAATAAAAATTATCAGAATAAAATTCAATAAATCAAATAATTAATTTTAAGTTTAAATTAATTATTATCTTTATAATACAGCGGAATAATATAATCAATCTAAGTGCACACCCAAACAATAAAAATAAACAAATTAATAATGCAGTACACCAAGATATATCCTGGTTCACCAAGCTACTTTTGGCTAGTCCAGTCCTCCGAGCTCCACAGAGATTCGCACCCACTAATTCTCAAGATTCCTTTAAAGGTAGGAACCAAATCCACACAATGATTTTTTTATAGGCTAGAATCAACCTTACAAAATCCCTTTTCCAGACTAAGGAATAACCTCTACTTTTTACAATCTCAAAAATAACCTATATTTTTTACAGGTTAAAGACTAACCTAATTCTTTTTATACCTTAGGCTCAAGAATCAAACCTCACAAAACACTCCAACTATCATTTTCCTAGGTAAGGATGGAACCTTTACAAATCACTCACAACGCAATTCTATCCAGGAAGAATCACTATCTCAATCTCTTTACAAGAAGAGACTGAAATTCGGCTACCTTTGATTAAATACTCCCAATGGTATTTAACCCATCACGCTACTCACCAAAAATTATAAGCAGAAAATCTTACTCGGAGCTTCTACTACCCCAGATAATAATAACTCAATTAGTATCCTAGCTAGTGATAGAAAAACGTGGCATAGAAAATCTGATTTAAACAATGGGTAGCAAATTTGAGTACGTAATCAGATTCAAGAAATTATTTGTAAAAATATTTTCTTCAAAATCAGAAACAATTTCTAAGATCAATTTTCAATAATAAACAAGTAATGTATAATAAAATTAATTGAAAATATCTCACCTGGAATCCACAAAATAATTAGATAAAGCAATGTAACTTTAGATCCTGTAGCAACAAAGATTAACAGTAGTTGATCTTCAAGATCATCTTTCAGAAAATCTCACAATATCTCAGAATGATGACTCTTATAAAAGCTGACAAATAATATAATATGATATGATATGATTTATCTCTTGTTTACTGCTTAATGATATATGAAATTTATAGGTCTATATATAGGAATATTAAATAAGCCTTCTAACAGCTAGTTTACATGTGTCATGACAATTAATAGCACTTATAGATCTCTTATATCATAATGACTTTATTTAGGTTCAATTTCATTTAAAAACAACTTTCAAATATTTCAATTAAACCTCTCAAATATTTCTCAATCTCAATAAATTAGAATAAGATCAATTTCAAGAACCAAATAGAGAAACATTAATATTTAATGTACCAAATCAATAGAATTTAATTAGTATGTGAATCATATCTTAAATATAGATAATATCCCCGAAATCTCTCTCAAGTCCCAACCAAAAACGGCTACTTTTGGATATAATCTTGGACAAAACAGTATCCTGAAATAGCGTGTCCGGTTGCCTGACCAGTCGACTGCCTAATTTAGGTTGTAGCTAAGCCATCGTTGCTGCGTTCATCGGTCGACCTGCCAGTCGACTTGTAAATTCAGAGAGTTCAGCACTTCTTTACCAGTCGACCTATCAGTCGACTTGTAAATTCAGAGAGTTCAGCTTCCTTGATCGGTCGACCTGTCGGTCGACTTAAAGATACATGATCTTTCACCTTCTTGGTCTAGTCGACTCACCAGTCGACTGATGTCTTCTGGATCTCTTCTCTGAATACGTTTTTAACTCATTTTCTTTTACGTTTACGCCCCTTTAACCATTTTTCTCTTCTAAATTAGTTCCACTAATATTCTTATATTCCATTTTAGTCATTCAAAAATTATTCTTCTCAATTCATATAAGAGCAAATAATTTCACTTAATTAAAACACACATAAATAATAAAATACATTTTATATCATGTGTGTGTTCCTAAATGGGATATTAAGAGTTGAAATTTACCTGAGTTGTTTTTCCTAATTTCTTCACACTCTTAAATCTTCAATATTTTCAACATCATCGTTTAACATTTATTTAATTTGTCATCTTTATCACTGAAGCTTTAAATCACTGAAACATTCAATTAAAATATTAGTTCCACCAAAATATTAATACTCAATTATTCATCAAAATTTTAGAATCAACAAAAATAATTTTCTAGAGTGAATAGGAATCAATATTTTTTTTTTTTTTCCAATTTTTAAGGAATTCGGGAAATACCCCCAAAATTTTGAAAATATAAATGTGTTTACCAAATATATTTCTGTACATTAATCTCAAAACTGTTAGAGTAAGAACAAAAATTAGGGAACGGAAACAATAAACAACCAGGGTCAAGATTGCCTTTTATTTCTTAATTTTGTCTTATTTTTTGACATTAAAAATATGATTCAGAAATTTTATTTCTAAAAAAATTGGGAAGAATTATATTGCAAACAAAATATAGAATCGCATTCGAAAAACTATTTCAAAAACCCTATATTTATTTTTCAAGATGAACACAATTTTTAGGAAAATAAGATAATTAGATGGATAAAAATGAATTATGACAATTTTTATGGGAAAATTATAACTTAAAAATTTCACGATCTCTGCTTTCAAAATATCAATATCTTATAATTAAAAGCAGAAACCAAGCCTTGAAAATAAACCATGTTCAAATATATATCATCTCTCCAATTTTATTACCCATAGAAATGAAGGGCTACGATTAAAATTGGAGAAAAAAAAAAAAAAAGGAATTAATGAGGGCAAGTGATTGTTGGCTTCTTGAGAATAAATTAGGTTAAAAATTTGAAATGTGAAATAATTGAATGTATTTGAAAACAGGGCAAAAACTAAGAATGTTTGGAAACATGGACAAATGGAGAGAAACTAAGAATGTTTGGAAACATGGACAAATGGAGAGATGAAGAAAAAAAAAAGGAAAAAATATTATCGACCCTTATATTTTGAATTAGTGTTAAAATAACTCTTATTAAATTTTTTAAAGGTAAAAATGTCATACTGTTGCACTTAATTCTTGATAAGAGGCAGTGTAAGTGGTGACGAAAAAAAAAAACATATATTTCTGGTTTTGGATGCAAAGTGCAATTCGGTCTAATCACATGAGTTTATAAAATTTTAAATATTTTTTTTTATGGGTGGGTATATAAATATATATATTGTGTGTAGATGTTTATATAATTATATTTTTGGTTTTGGATGTATAAATATAAGTTGTTTATTTGGAGAGATATTGGAAAATAGAAAATAGAAAATCTAATATAATCTAATGTTATAACCTAAAAGTGGAGGCTAATGTTTGAAAATGAATGAGGGATAAAAACATATATTTCTCTCTCTTTTCGTGAATTTGACAAAAAATATATACTATTGCATAGTGAAATTGATACAAAATTTAATAAACATTTAATACATTATCTTTTCAATTATAATGACAATAAAATATACAATTACATATAGTTGAATTAATAAAATTTAAATAGACATATTTGGACTACAGTTTACTTAAGTTATACATTAATAAAATAAGTAATTCAAATTAAACAATAAATCATATAGATTAAAACAATTGAACTGTGTAAATAAAGAATTCAATATCCCGCACATTACGTGGGTATAAACTAGTTTAAATTAATATACTTGACCCGGCCGGAAAATCTTAGTTATTGGGGCCCAATGTATACAATTCTTTCCTATCAGAATTTCTCCAGCTCTCTTGCATATCATCACACTGCAATGGAAAAGAAAGCCAAAAGTATAAGCGAGCGAAGTTTTCACTTGGCTTGGGTAAAGAATAGATCTATATTATCTCCCTTTGTTTGCTTAAATTATATTTTGTATTATTTAAGTTTTAAATATGTGGTTTATTAATTATTATTTTTTAATTAATTATTATATTTTTATAGTTATAAAATTCGAAAATAAAAACAAAAAAATTAAAATTAAAATTAAAATTCTATATTTTACACGTGAGCACCACTTGCAAATTGGATTGTGAATCTAGGATCATGCAAGCTATCGTCACTGATTCCATTTTCAACTTTTGGATGGTACCAATCAATTATTTCATCACTATTGTTGGAAATTAGATCAACCAGCAATATGGTCTGGTTATCCGTTGCGTGGTGATCTGCAACTGATCTAGAGTTGATCTCCATCCTTGCTGGAGTCTTCAATTCAAGCTGGACAGACGTTGTCCAGCCCGAGAACCGAGCTAAACAATCTAATCCTTCAAAGCTTTAGTCCAAGTCGTTGTCCGAGCTGGTCTTCGATATGTCACCTGCACATAGGACGGGCCGGGGTGTTCCCGGCATATCCCCTCCAGTATGAGAGTAAAAGTCTGAGGGAAAGAAAACAGGTCGTCTGGAGAGATCAAGTTATTACCTCAACCTTTTTACGTATTTTCGTCTATGGAAATGTGTTAGTGAAGCCTTCTATTTATAGGCGAGGAGGCGATTAGCATCCCGGTAAATTAGGGCCTTAAGTTCGATTATCCGTTAATCAATCATGCGCGTGGAGAACACAACATATTAGAGTTATGAGTCAGAGCCTTGGGTCATTTGTTTGTTGATGGAGAAGCTCATGGGCCTAGCCTCTTAAGAGTGGCAAGCCGGCCCGGGCACCGAGATGCAGGTCGGGCTGAACGCACCGACCTGCTCTTCCTCGGCGATATTTTGGGAAGATTTTTGTTTGGCGACTGGTGAAGTCCTTCGTTGTTGCCGACCTAAGGATCCATCCGGACTAACCGACCTGCTCTTCCTCGGCGATATTTTGGGAAGATTTTTGTTTGGTGACTGGTGAAGTCCTTCGTTGTTGCCAGACCTAAGGATCCATCCGGACTATCTATTCACCAGGCTCATGAGGCCATTTGATGTCGTGGTGTTGATGACGTGGTTGTTTTGATCCAGATAGGGAGGTGGCCAAATTTTACTCGCATCAATTATAACGGTTTTAGAGGTAATAGAATCGCATTTTGATGGAATAAAATCAAATTTTGAATATAATCCATCAAAGTTCAATTCCCAGGAATCGCATTCCTCGGCTTTCACGTCTTGATCCCTTTTTTGAGCTTTTGGCAATAAAACTGATGCCTTTCACTCGGAATCGCATTCCTCGGCTTTTCACGTTTTGATCCCCTTTTTGAGCCTGTGGCAATAAAACTGATGCCTTTACTCGGAATCGCATTCCTTGGCTTTTCACATTTTGATTCCCTTTTTGAATTGGTGACAATAAAACTAATGTCTTTTACTCTTGGGGCGACGTGTAGTCATGTTGTTAAGGACAAGTGCTAATTTTTTTTATTAATTAGATTCGGTCTTTAGACAACTCTAAGAATTAATCTTAAATTTAATTCTAAGGGTATTGGGTCGACATGGGGGAGTACGTGTTTAAAATCGTCCGAAAAAATGATTAGTCTAGGTGTAAGTAAACTGATCCAGACAACATCATATTAAAATACGGGGAAAAAAAATTAGATATATATAGAGGAATTACCTACAAAATTTTCAGATCTAGGAAATTATCATGGACACCATTTTCCTGTACCCTCTGCTCATTTTAGCACTATACACTTTCACGAAACATTTCCTCCACAAGATCCTAACCTTCCACCGAGCCCATTTCCAACTTTACCCCTCATCGGCCACCTCTATCTCTTAAAGAAACCTCTCCACCGGACCTTATCCAGGATCTCCGACCGTTACGGCCCTGTATTACTCCTCCAGTTCGGCTCCCGCCGTGTCCTTGTTGTCTCCTCCCCGTCGGCGGCGGAAGGAATGTTTTACAGAGAACGACGTCGTCTTTGCGAACCGCCCCCGCCTTCTCGCCGGCAACACCTGGGGCTACAACTACACCACCATGGCCTTGGCGCCCTACGGAGACTACTGGCGCAACCTCCGCCGGATCGCGTCCGTCGAATTGCTGTCTTCCCACCGCCTCCAACTTCTCCACGGCATACGCGCCGACGAGGTCAAGTTCATGATCCGTAGGCTGTTCGCCGACTCCGGAGGCGACAGGACGGTGGAGATGAATGCGGTGTTCTTAGAACTAACGCTGAACGTGATGATGAGGATGATTGGCGGGAAAAGAATGTACGGGGAGAATTCGGCGAAGGCAGAGGCGGCGCGTGAGTTCAGAGAAATAGTAGTGGAAACTTTCCGTGTGTCAGGTGCGACGAATATCGCCGATTCTTGCCGGTGATGAGGTGGGTGGGGGCCGGAGGCCTGGAAAAAAGACTTGTGATGCTGCACAAGAAGAGAGATAAGCTAATACAAGACCTGATCGAAGAACACAGAAGAAACATGGCGACGAGATCTAGAGAGGGAGAAAGTATGCCGGACGTCGCCGGAGAAAAGAAGAAGACGACGATTGAAGTTTTGCTGTCTCTCCAAGAAAAGGAACCGGAATATTACACCGATCAAATTATCAGAGGCCTCATGATTGTAAGAAAATTCATCCATCATCATTTATAGTTTTAGAACGGATAATGCCCGGTTAAAAAAAATTATAATAAATTTTTAATATTAAAATATTAGATTTAGTTATTTTGTTAGTAATATTCGAAATTGAATAAATAATTTTAATGAGTCGAATATAACTATAGTATAAAAAATAACATAAATAATTATAAAAGGTAAAATAATATTTTTATAAATTAATTTTTACTAAGGGTATGTTTGATAACTACTTAAAAATTAAGTACTGAAAATTTAAGTACTTAATTTTAAATGCTGAAAGTATCAGAAGGTTGTTTGATAAAATTGTGTTGAAAATTTAAGTGTTGATTTTTTTATTTTTTTTTGTTTGATAAGTACAAAATTTATATGCTAAAAATTGTTTAATTTACATAACTATTTTGAATCAAGTTAATATGGAGAAAAAAAATTGATATCAAAACAATAAAACCAAGGTGTATATCTATATAAAGTAAAAGTAAAAATTAACCCAAAAATATAATATTATATATTTTTTAGTAGATTGATTGCTTAAATTATATTATAACAATAATTTAAATATAAAATAAAATTAAAACCCTAAAATAATCCAAAAATTCAAATTCTCATTAAACCTAACCCTAACTAAACCCTAATAGAGAATCAAGGGTAAAATGGTCAAAACATATTTTTTTTTAAATGAAAAATAATGAAGTGCATAAAGCAAAATGAAATAAGTGAAGGGACATTGACTTAATTTTTTACTCACATTTTGACTTAATTTTTTAAGTTAACTTAATTAATTAAGTAATACTAATTGCATTTATCAAACAAACTTAATTAATTAAGTACTTAATATAATCAGTTTTAAGTATATATATATATATTTTATTTTTTTTTTATTTTTATTTTTATCAAAAATGGTCTTATATATTATAAAATAACAAACAAATAATTATAAATTAGGATTAATTTTTATCAAAAGTCAAGAAATTTTAATTTAATTAATTTATGTCGTAACCATTTTTTCTTGGAAAATCTTTTTGAATCACAGTAATTTTTAAAGTAATTTTAAATTTGGACTAAAAAAATTAATCATATATCTGTACATTAATTTTAAAATAAAATTAACTTAAACAAAAAAAAAAGAAAATACTGAGTAGACCACTTATTATTTGATATAAAAAATAAATGTAAGAATTCACCAAATGGTTTGAAAGATGCATTCTCCAATATCATTAAAATCTTCTCGCATTCACTTTTACATATTAGTATTAAAAATGTAAAAATTTCAAACAAATTAGATGTCATTATTCGCAGGAGTTTTAAGGTGTCGTTGAGTTTCTAAAATGATAGAGGGAGTAAAAATATTTTTCTAAATGAAAGGAGATGTTTTTGTAGGTTTTTCTAGATAACTTGGGATATTAGTGAAAAACCGTGAAAATATTTTTTAAATACAAAAATATTAAAGAGATATAATTTGAGGAAAATCATGTGATTTTTATTTATTTTTTTTTTTTATCATTTAATGGGTTTGAAAATGGAGAATCAATGATGAGGAGAAATATTACATTTAGTGGTTCTCATTTATTTCAAGATAAAGTCTTCAATTTTAGATATAGTATTAGATATTAGATTAAATAGAAATAATAATATATATAAAAATAGAAAATGAGAAAATAGAAAGTCAATAAATGAAACATTTATAAATTTGTATTATTTTTATTTAAAAAGAATATAATTGTAATTGCCATTTTACGTGAATATAAATTATAATTATAAAAATATAAACATTTCAAGCAAAATTAGATGTCATCTATTCATAGAGTTTTGAGGTGTTGTTGTTCTTAAAATGATAGGGGAGCAAAATATTTTTTAAATAAAATTGGATATTTTGTAAGTTTTTCAAATGGCATGGAATGTACGTGAAATTTATCCATAAAAATATTCCTTAAATTAAAAAAAAAAAAAAAAATCACTCAACCACTATATTAATAACAAATAATAATTAAATTAAAATAAATATTAAAACTTATTTAAATACAAAAATGTTAAAGGAGATAATTGAAGAAATCAAGAGAGATTTTTTTTTTGCAAATCATTTAACGTGTTTCGAAATAGAGCATCAATGAGAGGACAATGATTATTTTGGTGAGCTCTTATTCATTTAAAGGCAAGTCTTCTAATTTTAAGTATAGTATTAGATTTTAATGTTTTTTTCATAACCGAAATGCTGAATTAATTCACATGTGCAGGCCATGTTAGCTGCCCGAACAGATACTTGTGCCGGAACCTAGAATGGGCATTATCTCTCCTTACTGAATCACCCCATGTTCTAGAGAAAGCCAAGGCCGAAATCGACAATCTCACCGGTCAACACCGTCTGATCGACGAATTCGATTTGGTCAACTCCCTTACCTTCACTGCATCATCAACGAAACACTACGGATGTACCCCCCAGGCCCACTCTTGTACCCCACGAATCGTCCGATGATTGCGTCTAGCCAATTATCACATCCCACGTGGCACCATGCTATTGGTTAATCTCTGGATCATACAGAACGACCCGAAGATATGGGTCGACCCGAGAAGTTTAAACCCGAGAGGTTTGAGGGGGTCGAAGGGGTGAGAGACGGGTTCAAGTTGATGCCGTTCGGGTCGGGTAGGAGGAGTTGCCCCGGGGAGGGGTTGGCGTTGAGGATGATTGGGCTTGCTTTGGGCTCGTTTGTCCAATGTTTTGAATGGGAAAAAGTGGGCCGAGGCCCAATTGATATGACGGAAGGGGCTGGGCTTAGTATGCCCAAGGCCCAACCCTTGTTGGCTAAGTATCGCCCTCGTCCTATACTACTACATCTTTTCTCTCAAAATTGAATCAATTTTTTTTAACACACGTGTTGTATTACATCATTTCGTGTATGTTTGTCTCTATTGTAGTAAATGTCAACTATAGTTGGTATATTCTTAACACAACAATATTTAGTATTTTTTTTTTGAGTTGGATCTCTTGTCAACATTGTAAAAATTAAGTTAATTCTCAATGCACCAGGAAAATATGGAAAAATGAATTTTTAAAATTACCTGAAAAAATAATTAGTCGAAATGCACGTAAACTAATCCGAGAATTTTTATTGTATAATAATAATAATAATAATAAAAAAGTCTTTAAATTTCATTTTAAATGTGAGAGGTTAAATTTTATGACACACTATTTCATCTAATTGGAATATTTTGTTTTTTTTTTTCAAATTTATAATCATGTAAGAAATTAAAATTATTACAACACATAAAAATTATTAGAATGTTAGATACGATGTATCTTCGAAGAATACAAACTATACGTAGGTAGATTTGCTGTCGTTACTTACACTTACTGTGTGAGAATTAGTAGAGTTGAGGTATCATTGAATTTTGGCCAACTTTTTCCTTTTTTGAATTAAATGTACATAAACTTGACAGTTCTCTTGGTATTTATAGGCTTGAGAAGATTTGTTTAACAATTTGTTTTCGAGATCTTGGTCAATCTTCATTAATTCTTGTGAGATCCGTAGGATTGAGGGATTTGTGCTTGTTAAGTGAGTGATCAAATCCTTCGTCCTTATTGTTGATCCCAAAATTTTGATGAACAATTAAGTATTGATGTTTTGGTGGAACTAATGTTTGATCAAGTGTTTCAGTGATTTAAAGTTCCAATAATGAAGATGTCAAAATGAATGGATGCTAAATGAAAATATCAAAAATGATGAAAAAGTATTAAGAATTGAAGACATTAGGGAAAACAACTCAGGTAATATAAATTCTTAATATTCCATTTAGGAACACACACACGACACAAAATGAATTTTATCTTTTATATGTGTTTTGATTGAGTATTTATTTGCTCCTATGTGAATTAAAAATAAATATTCTTGAATGATTAAAATAGAATAAGAGTATTAGTGGAGTTCATTTGAATACAAATATGGATAAAGGGACAAAATTGTGAAGGAAAGTAAGTTCAAAACGAGATCAGAGAAGTGATTCAGGAAGGTGCAGTCGACTGAGGAGTCGACCGGTGAAAGAAGATGAACTCTCTGAATCTGCGAGTCGACAGAGAGGTCAACTAATAAAAGCTTGACAAACTCTCTGAATCTACGAGTCGACTGAATAGTCGACCGATCAAGGGCATGGACTACTTCCAGTATCATTCAGTCGACTGGGCAGTCGATTGAACGCACAGTTTCTAGATATTGGTTGATCCGATTTTAAATCTAAAAATAGTCGTTTTTGGTTAAGATTTGAGAGAGATTTCGGAGATATTCTTAACATTTGAGATATGGTTCATATACTAATTAAATCCTTTCAATATGGTTAATTAATTATTAAATTTCTCAATTGGTACTTAAATGGATTCTATATTTATTTGTTTAATTGAGAAATACTTTGAGAATTTAATTGAGAGTTTTAAAAGTTGTTATTAAGTGAAATTGAACGTAAATGAAGTCCTCATATTATGAAGGTTTATAAGAGTACTTTATTGTCATGACACTTGTAAACTAGCCGTTAGAAGGCTAATTACATGTGCCCTTATATAGACTTGCGAATTTTCTAAGAGAGCTAATTATTCTAATCATTCTAAGAGATAAAATCAGTCTATTTTTTTGAGAGAGCGTTTATAAGAGTTATTATTCAACGATACTGTGAGCTGTTTTAAGAGTGATTCTGATAATTAACTGTAATCAATTTGTGCTGATACCGGAATTGAAACTACACTGTTTTCATCATTAATTTTGTGGATTTCGGGTGAGATATTTCCATATTGACTATTACTTTTTTATTATTGTATTTTGGAAATTGATCTTAAAAATTATTTTTGATTTTTTAAAGATTTTTTTTTTCAAACAATTTCTTGAATCTGATTACGTGCTTCAATTTGTTACCAATATATTGTTAAAATCAAATTTCTTCATCTCACATATTCTATTACTAGTTGAGATATTAATTGAGTTTATATATATCTGGGTGGTAGAAGTTCCGAGTGAGATTACTTATCAATTTTTGTATTGGTGAGTTGTGACGGGTTAAATATCATTGGAGATATTTAATCAAGGGTAGTGGGGTTTCAGTCTCTTCCTGTAAAGAGATTGAGGTAGTGATTTTTCCTGGATAAGAATTGCGTGTTTGTGAGTGATTTTGTAACAGTTCAATCCTTATCGGGTAAAAAGATATTTGGAGTGTTTGGTGAAATTTTGATTCTTGATTTTAAGTGTTAAAAAGAATTAGGTTATTGTTTGTAAAAAGTAGAGGTTATTCTTTAGCCTTTGAATTTTTTTTGTAAAGGTTGATTATGAGCCTATAAAAAAATCGGTGTGCGGGTTTGGTTCCTACCTTTAAAGGAATTGGTTTCGTGGGTGCGACCTCCGTGGAGTTCGAGGGACTGGATCAGCCAATAGTAACTTGGTGAACCAGTATAAATCTCTAGTGTGCTGCTTTCTTAATTTGTCTTTTTGCTGTTTGAGTGTGCATCTAGTTGATTGATTAATCCGCTGTATTATAAAGATAATAATTAATTTAGGCATAAAATTAATTATTGATTTATTAATTTTTATTCTGATTATTTTTTAATTACCCAATTAACCCCTCCTCTTGGGTATTCTACTAGGCCAACGCTTATATATTGATATTTCGTAATTAGTCCAAGTAATAGCGCGAGCTATGGGTATGTATGCCCAGTTTTCATGTGCCCAAGACTGAGCAATTTTGTATGAGCTCGAATTGAATTATCAAGTAAAACGAAGTCGTGGTCAATATTTGAGGTCTTAGGATTAATTATGTCCTCATTCATCTGCCTCATTGTTGAATCGTGAGCAATACCCTCAAGATTCTATAGACTTCTTGCATAACTCATGCTTTCATTTTTTTTTTTAACTTTAATCAAGAATGAGTCAATTTGGAAAAAAAAAATAATTCTTTTTTTGAATTAAATGTATATAGGCTTAGTAGCTCTCTATGGTATTTATAGGCATAAGAAGATTTGTTTAGCAAATTTTTTTTTGAGATCATAGTTAATCTCCATTAATTCTTGTGAGATCTGCAGGATTGAAGGATTTATGCTCGTTAAATGAATGATGAAATCCTTCGTCCTTATATTTGATATTTTGTAATTGTCCCGAGTAATGGCACGAGCTATGGGTATTTATACCCAGTTTCTCATATGCCCGAGATTGAGCAATTTTGTGTGATCTCGGACTAAATTCACGGATAAAACGAAGTCACGATCAATACCCTCAATTCCCCTATTTCATCTTATTGAATCAAGAGCAATACCCTCAAAATTCCTATAGACTTCTTACGTTACTCATACTTTTTTTCTTTAATTTAATTAGGATTATCCAAAATATTACTCGTCAAACACTATAAAACAAATGTAAATTTTATTTTTACATTTTGAAAATTAATTATACACAACTTAATCTTTTTATTTAAATTTAAATATTATAAAATCTATTGTCTAATTTCAAATATAAAATATTAATATCAAGTAGTGATTATTTTTTATAAATTATTTTAAAGAAAAATCTCATAAAAAATAATTTTAGGATTGGGTTGGATCCTTGACTTTGAGAAAGTGATAGAATGGCGGAAGCTAGTTCATTTAACAATTCCAAATTTAATTCTTATTATATTAGCCCATAAATACCAACACACACACACACACATATATATATATAATATATTTTGACGAATTTAATGCTTATTATATTAGCCCATAAACACACACACATATATATATATGTATATAAATATATTTTGATTTTATGATAATGTGTCTATACTACTTTATTTACGTCTTGACTAATTATTTTCTCAAACGATCTTAAAACGATTTTTTCACATTAACTTGGTATATTTAAAATTAAATTCAAGATTGAATTCTTTGAATGCTCTGCACGAGAGTCAAAACCTTGTTAACAGGAAAATACAGTATCTCTCATTGACAACATAATTAACACCTCACAATCCTTGGTTAATTTTATTTTTTTTTTAAAAAAAATGGATATATGCAATTGACCTCTCCTGTCATTTTGCATTATACTAGATACCTCTCCTGTCATTTTATTCAATATCACTTATTTCCTTCTTGATTAAAAATAATATAGATATATATATTATATATATATATATATATATATATATATATATATATATATTATTTTTTAATCAAGAAAGGAAATAAGTGATATTTGAATAAAATGACAGGAGAGGTATCTAGTATAATGCAAAATGACAGGAGAGGTCAATTGCATATATCCATTTTTTTAAAAAAAAAATAAAAATTAACCAAGGATTGTGAGGTGTTAATTATGTTGTCAATGAGAGATACTGTATTTTCCTGTTAACAAGGTTTTGACTCTCGTGCAGAGCATTCAAAGAATTCAATCTTGAATTTAATTTTAAATATACCAAGTTAATGTGAAAAAATACGTTTTTAAGATCGTTTGAGAAAATAATTAGTCAAGACGTAAATAAAGTAGTATAGACACATTATCATAAAATCAAAATATATTTATATACATATATAATATATGTGTGTGTGTTTATGGGCTAAATAATAAGCATTAAATTCGTCAAAATATATTTATATATATATGTGTGTGTGTGTGTGTGTATTTATGGGCTAATATAATAAGAATTAAATTTGTGAATTGTTAAATGAACTAGCTTCCGCCATTCTATCACTTTCTCAAAGTCAAGGATCCAACCCAATCCTAAAATTATTTTTTATGAGATTTTTCTTTAAAATATTTATAAAAAATAATCACTACTTGATATTAATATTTATATTTGAAATTAGACAATAGATTTTATAATAATTTAAATTTAAATAAAAAGATTAAGTTGTGTAATAATTAATTTTCAAAATGTAAAAAAAAATTTACATTTGTTTTATAGTGTTTGACGAGTAATATTTTGGATAATCCTAATTAAAATTAAAAGAAAAAAAGTATGAGTAACGTAAGAAGTCTATAGGAATTTTGAGGGTATTGCTCTTGATTCAATAAGATGAAATAGGGGAATTGAGGGTATTGATCGTGACTTCGTTTTATCCGTGAATTTAGTCCGAGATCACACAAATTGCTCAATCTCGGGCATATGAGAAACTGGGTATAAATACCCATAGCTCGTGCCATTACTCGGGACAATTACAAAATATCAATATATAAGGACGAAGGATTTCATCATTCATTTAACGAGCATAAATCCTTCAATCCTGCAGATCTCACAAGAATTAATGGAGATTAACTATGATCTCAAAAAAAAATTTGCTAAACAAATCTTCTTATGCCTATAAATACCATAGAGAGCTACTAAGCCTATATACATTTAATTCAAAAAAAGAATTATTTTTTTTTTCCAAAATTGACTCATTCTTGATTAAAGTTAAAAAAAAAATGAAAGCATGAGTTATGCAAGAAGTCTATAGGAATCTTGAGGGTATTGCTCACGATTCAACAAGATGAGGCAGATGAATGAGGACATAATTAATCCTAAGACCTCAAATATTGACCACGACTTCGTTTTACTTGATAATTCAATTCGAGCTCATACAAAATTGCTCAGTCTTGGGCACATGAAAAACTGGGCATACATACCCATAGCTCGCGCTATTACTTGGGACTAATTACGAAATATCAATATATAAGCGTTGGCCTAGTAGAATACCCAAGAGGAGGGGTTAATTGGGTAATTAAAAAATAATCAGAATAAAAATTAATAAATCAAATAATTAATTTTATGCCTAAATTAATTATTATCTTTATAATACAGCGGAATTAATCAATCAACTAGATGCACACTCAAACAGCAAAAATAGACAAATTAAGAAAGCAGCACACTAGAGATTTATACTGGTTCACCAAGTTACTATTGGCTGATCCAGTCCCTCGAACTCCACGGAGGTCGCACCCACTGAAACCAAGATTCCTTTAAAGGTAGGAACCAAACCCGCACACCGATTTTTTTATAGGCTCATAATCAACCTTTACAAAAAAAAATTCAAAGGCTAAAGAATAACCTCTACTTTTTACAAACAATAACCTAATTCTTTTTAACACTTAAAATCAAGAATCAAAATTTCACCAAAACACTCCAAATATCTTTTTACCCGATAAGGATTGAACTGTTACAAAATCACTCACAAACACGCAATTCTTATCCAGGAAAAATCACTACCTCATCTCTTTACAGGAAGAGACTGAAACCCCACTACCCTTGATTAAATATCTCCAATGATATTTAACCCGTCACAACTCACCAATACAAAAATTGATAAGTAAATCTCACTCGGAACTTCTACCACCCCAGATATATATAAACTCAATTAATATCTCAACTAGTAATAGAATTATGTGAGATGAAGAAATTTGATTTTAACAATATATTGGTAACAAATTGAAGCACGTAATCAGATTCAAGAAATTGTTTGAAAAAAAAAAATCTTTAAAAAATCAAAAATAATTTTTAAGATCAATTTCCAAAATACAATAATAAAAAAGTAATAGTCAATATGGAAATATCTCACCCGAAATCCACAAATTAATGATGAAAACAGTGTAGTTTCAATTCCGGTATCAGCACAAATTGATTACAGTTAATTATCAGAATCACTCTTAAAACAGCTCACAGTATCGTTGAATAATAACTCTTATAAACGCTCTCTCAAAAAATATAGACTGATTTTATCTCTTAGAATGATTAGAATAATTAGCTCTCTTAGAAAATTCGCAAGTCTATATAAGGGCACATGTAATTAGCCTTCTAACGGCTAGTTTACAAGTGTCATGACAATAAAGTACTCTTATAAACCTTTCATAATATGAGGACTTCATTTACGTTCAATTTCACTTAATAACAACTTTTAAAACTCTCAATTAAATTCTCAAAGTATTTCTCAATTAAAACAAATAAATATAGAATCCATTTTAAGTACCAAATTGAGAAATTTTAATAATTAATTAACCATATTGAAAGGATTTAATTAGTATATGAACCATATCTCAAATGTTAAGAATATCTCCGAAATCTCTCTCAAATCTTAACCAAAAACGACTATTTTTAGATTTAAAATCGGATCAACCAATATCTAGAAACTGTGCGTTCAATCGACTGCCCAGTCGACTGAATGATACTGGAAGTAGTCCATGCCCTTGATCGGTCGACTATTCAGTCGACTCGTAGATTCAGAGAGTTTGTCAAGCTTTTATTAGTTGACCTCTCTGTCGACTCGCAGATTCAGAGAGTTCATCTTCTTTCACCGGTCGACTCCTCAGTCGACTGCACCTTCCTGAATCACTTCTCTGATCTCGTTTTGAACTTACTTTCCTTCACAATTTTGTCCCTTTATCCATATTTGTATTCAAATGAACTCCACTAATACTCTTATATTCTATTTTAATCATTCAAGAATATTTATTTTTAATTCACATAGGAGCAAATAAATATACTCAATCAAAACACATATAAAAGATAAAATTCATTTTGTGTCGTGTGTGTGTTCCTAAATGGAATATTAAGAATTTATATTTACCTGAGTTGTTTTCCCTAATGTCTTCAAATTCTTAATACTTTTTCATCATTTTGATATTTTCATTTAGCATCCATTCATTTTGACATCTTCATTATTGGAACTTTAAATCACTGAAACACTTGATCAAACATTAGTTCCACCAAAACATCAATACTTAATTGTTCATCAAAATTTTGGGATCAACAATAAGGACGAAGGATTTGATCACTCACTTAACAAGCACAAATCCCTCAATCCTACGGATCTCACAAGAATTAATGAAGATTGACCAAGATCTCGAAAACAAATTGTTAAACAAATCTTCTCAAGCCTATAAATACCAAAGAGAACTGTCAAGTTTATGTACATTTAATTCAAAAAAGGAAAAAGTTGGCCAAAATTCAATGATACCTCAACTCTACTAATTCTCACACAGTAAGTGTAAGTAACGACAGCAAATCTACCTACGTATAGTTTGTATTCTTCGAAGATACATCGTATCTAACATTCTAATAATTTTTATGTGTTGTAATAATTTTAATTTCTTACATGATTATAAAATTTATGAAAAAAAAAATTATATTCCAATTAGATGAAATAGTGTGTCATAAAATTTAACCTCTCACATTTAAAATGAAATTTAAAGACTTATTATTATTATTATTATTATTATTATACAATAAAATATTCTCGGATTAGTTTACGTGCATTTCGACTAATTATTTTTTCAGGTAATTTTAAAAATTCATTTTTCCATATTTTCCTGGTGCATTGAGAATTAACTTAATTTTTACAATGTTGACAAGAGAGTCCAACTCAAAAAAAAAATACTAAAATATTGTTGTGTTAAGAATATACCAACTATAGTTGACATTTTACTACAATAGAGACAAACATACACGAAATGATGTAATACAACACGTGTGTTAAAAAAAATTGATTCAATTTTGAGAGAAAAGATGTAGTAGTATAGGACGAGGGCGATACTTAGCCAACAAGGGTTGGGCCTTGGGCATACTAAGCCCAGCCCCTTCCGTCATATCAATTGGGCCTCGGCCCACTTTTTCCCATTCAAAACATTGGACAAACGAGCCCAAAGCAAGCCCAATCATCCTCAACGCCAACCCCTCCCCGGGGCAACTCCTCCTACCCGACCCGAACGGCATCAACTTGAACCCGTCTCTCACCCCTTCGACCCCCTCAAACCTCTCGGGTTTAAACTTTCTCGGGTCGACCCATATCTTCGGGTCGTTCTGTATGATCCAGAGATTAACCAATAGCATGGTGCCACGTGGGATGTGATAATTGGCTATGACGCAATCATCGGACGATTCGTGGGGTACAAGGAGTGGGCCTGGGGGGTACATCCGTAGTGTTTCGTTGATGATGCAGTGAAGGTAAGGGAGGTTGACCAAATCGAATTCGTCGATCAGACGGTGTTGACCGGTGAGATTGTCGATTTCGGCCTTGGCTTTCTCTAGAACATGGGGGTGATTCAGTAGGAGAGATAATGCCCATTCTAGGGTTCCGGCACAAGTATCTGTTCCGGCAGCTAACATGGCCTGCACATGTGAATTAATTCAGCATTTCGGTTATGAAAAAAACATTAAAATCTAATACTAATACTTAAAATTAGAAGACTTTGCCTTTAAATGAATAAGAGCTCACCAAAATAATCATTGTCCTCTCATTGATGCTCTATTTCGAAACACGTTAAATGATTTGCAAAAAAAAATCTCTCTTGATTTTCTTCAATTATCTCTCTTTAACATTTTTGTATTTAAATAAGTTTTAAATATTATTTATTATTAATTTAATTATTATTTGTTATTAATATAGTGTGTTGAGTGATTTTTTTTTTTTTTTTTTTAATTTAAGGAATATTTTATGGATAAATTTCACGTACATTCCATGCCATTTGAAAAACTTACAAAAATATCCAATTTTATTTAAAAAAATATTTTTGCTCCCCTATCATTTTAAGAACCCAACAACACCTCAAAACTCCTATGAATAGATGACATCTAATTTTGCTTGAAATGTTTATATTTTTATAATTTATAATTTATTATTCACGTAAAATGGCAATTACAATTATATTCTTTTTAAATAAAATATAATACAAATTTATAAATGTTTCATTTATTAGACTTTCTATTTTCTTCATTTTCTATTTTTATATATTATTTATTTCTTATTTAATCTAATATCTAATACTAATATCTAAAATTGGAAGACTTTATCTTGAAATAAATGAGAACTCACTAAATGTAATATTTCTCCTCTCATTGATTCTCCATTTTCAAACCCATTAAATGATAAAAAAATAAAAAATAAATAAAAATCACATGATTTTCCTCAAATTATATCTCTTTAATATTTTTGTATTTAAAAAATATTTTCACGGTTAAATTTCACTAATATCCCAAGTTATCTAGAAAAACCTACAAAAACATCTCCTTTCATTTAGAAAAATATTTTTACTCCCTCTATCATTTTAGAAACTCAACGACACCTTAAAACTCCTGCGAATAAATGACATCTAATTTTGTTTGAAATTTTTACATTTTTAATACTAATATGTAAAAGTGAAATGCGAGAAGATTTTAATGATATTGGAGAATGCATCTTTCAAACCATTTGGTGAATTCTTACATTTATTTTTATATATCAAATAATAAGTGGTCTACTCAGTATTTTCTTTTTTTTTTGTTTAAGTTAATTTATTTTAAAATTAATGTACAGATATATGATTAATTTTTTAGTCCAATTTAAAATACTTTAAAAAATTACTGTGATTCAAAAAGATTTTCCAAGAAAAAAATGGTTACGACATAAATTAATTAAATTAAAATTTCTTGACTTTTGATAAAAATTAATCCTAATTTATAATTATTTGTTTGTTATTTTATAATATATAAGACCATTTTTGATAAAAAATAAAAATAAAAAAAAAAATAAAAAATATATATATATATATAACTTAAAACTGATTATATTAGTACTTAAGTAATTAAGTTTGTTTGATAAATGCAATTAGTATTACTTAATTAATTAGTTAACTTAAAAAAATTAAGTCAAATGTGAGTAAAAAATTAAGTCAATGTCCCTTCACTTATTTCATTTTGCTTTATGCACTTCATTATTTTTCATTTAAAAAAAAAAATATGTTTTGACCATTTTACCCTTGATTCTCTATTAGGGTTTAGTTAGGGTTAGGTTTAATGAGAATTGATTAATTTGGATTATTTTAGGGTTTTAATTTTATTTATATTTAAATTATTGTTATATATAATTAAGCAATCAATCTACGTAAAAAATATAATATTATATATTTTTGGGTTAATTTTTACTTTTACTTTAATATACTATATTAATATTATATATATATATATATATTATATATATATATATATATATATAATATATATTATATATATAACACCTTGGTTTTATTGTTTTGATATCAATTTTTTTTTCTCCATATTAACTTGGATTCAAAAATAGGTTATGTAAATTAAACAATTTTTAGCATATAAATTTTGTACTTATCAAACAAAAAAAAAAATAAAAAAATCAACACTTAAATTTTCAACAACAATTTTATCAAACACCTCTGATACTTTCAGCATTTAAAATTAAAGTACTTAAATTTCAGTACTTAATTTTTAAAGTAGTTATCAAACATACCTTAGTAAAATTAATTTAGAAAATATTATTTTACCTTTTATAATTATTTATGTTATTTTTTATACGTATAGTTATATTCGACTCATTAAAAATTATTTATTCAATTTCGAATATTACTAACAAAATAACTACATCTAATATTTTAATATTAAAAATTTATTATAATTTTTTTTAACCGGGCATTATCCCGTTCTAAAAGCTAAAAATTGATGATGGATGAATTTTCTTTACAATCATGAGGCCTCTGATAATTTGATCGGTGTAATATGCCGGTTCCTTTTCTTGGAGAGAAGCAGCAAAACTTCAATCGTCCGCTTCTTCTTTTCTCCGGCGACGTCCGGAATACTTTCCTCCCTCTCATAGATCTCGTCGCCATGTTTCTTCTGTGTTCTTCGATCAGGTCTTGTATTAGCTTATCTCTCTTCTTGTGCAGCATCACAAGTCTTTTTTCCAGGCCTCCGGCCCCCACCCACCTCATCACCGGCAAGAAATCGGCGATATTCGTCGCACCTGACACACGGAAAGTTTCCACTACTATTTCTCTGAACTCACGCGCCGCCTCTGCCTTCGCCGAATTCTCCCCGTACATTCTTTTCCCGCCAATCATCCTCATCATCACGTTCAGCGTTAGTTCTAAGAACACCGCATTCATCTCCACCGTCCTGTCGCCTCCGGAGTCGGCGAACAGCCTACGGATCATGAACTTGACCTCGTCGGCGCGTATGCCGTGGAGAAGTTGGAGGCGGTGGGAAGACAGCAATTCGACGGACGCGATCCGGCGGAGGTTGCGCCAGTAGTCTCCGTAGGGCGCCAAGGCCATGGTGGTGTAGTTGTAGCCCAGGTGTTTGCCGGCGAGAAGGCGGGGGCGGTTCGCAAAGACGACGTCGTTCTCTGTAAAACATTCTTCCGCCGCCGACGGGGAGGAGACAACAAGGACACGGCGGGAGCCGAACTGGAGGAGTAATACAGGGCCGTAACGGTCGGAGATCCTGGATAAGGTCCGGTGGAGAGGTTTCTTTAAGAGATAGAGGTGGCCGATGAGGGGTAAAGTTGGAAATGGGCTCGGTGGAAGGTTATGGATCTTGTGGAGGAAATGTTTCGTGAAAGTGTATAGTGCTAAAATGAGCAGAGGGTACAGGAAAATGGTGTCCATGATAATTTCCTAGATCTGAAAATTTTGTAGGTAATTCCTCTATATATCTAATTTTTTTTCCCCGTATTTTAATATGATGTTGTCTGGATCAGTTTACTTACACCTAGACTAATCATTTTTTCGGACGATTTTAAACACGTACTCCCCCATGTCGACCCAATACCCTTAGAATTAAATTTAAGATTTAATTCTTAGAGTTGTCTAAAGACTCGAATCTTAATTAATAAAAAAAATTAGCACTTGTCCTTAACAACATGACTAACACGTCGCCCCAAGAGTAAAAGACATTAGTTTTATTGTCACCAATTCAAAAAAGGGAATCAAAATGTGAAAAGCCAAGGAATGCGATTCCGAGTAAAAGGCATCAGTTTTATTGCCACAGGCTCAAAAAAGGGGATCAAAACGTGAAAAGCCGAGGAATGCGATTCCGAGTGAAAGGCATCAGTTTTATTGCCAAAAGCTCAAAAAAGGGATCAAGACGTGAAAAGCCGAGGAATGCGATTCCTGGGAATTGAACTTTGATGGATTATATTCAAAATTTGATTTTATTCCATCAAAATGCGATTCTATTACCTCTAAACCGTTATAATTGATGCGAGTAAAATTTGGCCACCTCCCTATCTGGATCAAAACAACCACGTCATCAACACCACGACATCAAATGGCCTCATGAGCCTGGTGAATAGATAGTCCGGATGGATCCTTAGGTCGGCAACAACGAAGGACTTCACCAGTCACCAAACAAAAATCTTCCCAAAATATCGCCGAGGAAGAGCAGGTCGGTTAGTCCGGATGGATCCTTAGGTCGGCAACAACGAAGGACTTCACCAGTCGCCAAACAAAAATCTTCCCAAAATATCGCCGAGGAAGAGCAGGTCGGTGCGTTCAGCCCGACCTGCATCTCGGTGCCCGGGCCGGCTTGCCACTCTTAAGAGGCTAGGCCCATGAGCTTCTCCATCAACAAACAAATGACCCAAGGCTCTGACTCATAACTCTAATATGTTGTGTTCTCCACGCGCATGATTGATTAACGGATAATCGAACTTAAGGCCCTAATTTACCGGGATGCTAATCGCCTCCTCGCCTATAAATAGAAGGCTTCACTAACACATTTCCATAGACGAAAATACGTAAAAAGGTTGAGGTAATACTTGATCTCTCCAGACGACCTGTTTTCTTTCCCTCAGACTTTTACTCTCATACTGGAGGGGATATGCCGGGAACACCCCGGCCCGTCCTATGTGCAGGTGACATATCGAAGACCAGCTCGGACAACGACTTGGACTAAAGCTTTGAAGGATTAGATTGTTTAGCTCGGTTCTCGGGCTGGACAACGTCTGTCCAGCTTGAATTGAAGACTCCAGCAAGGATGGAGATCAACTCTAGATCAGTTGCAGATCACCACGCAACGGATAACCAGACCATATTGCTGGTTGATCTAATTTCCAACAATAGTGATGAAATAATTGATTGGTACCATCCAAAAGTTGAAAATGGAATCAGTGACGATAGCTTGCATGATCCTAGATTCACAATCCAATTTGCAAGTGGTGCTCACGTGTAAAATATAGAATTTTAATTTTAATTTTAATTTTTTTGTTTTTATTTTCGAATTTTATAACTATAAAAATAATAATTAATTAAAAAATAATAATTAATAAACCACATATTTAAAACTTAAATAATACAAAATATAATTTAAGCAAACAAAGGGAGATAATATAGATCTATTCTTTACCCAAGCCAAGTGAAAACTTCGCTCGCTTATACTTTTGGCTTTCTTTTCCATTGCAGTGTGATGATATGCAAGAGAGCTGGAGAAATTCTGATAGGAAAGAATTGTATACATTGGGCCCCAATAACTAAGATTTTCCGGCCGGGTCAAGTATATTAATTTAAACTAGTTTATACCCACGTAATGTGCGGGATATTGAATTCTTTATTTACACAGTTCAATTGTTTTAATCTATATGATTTATTGTTTAATTTGAATTACTTATTTTATTAATGTATAACTTAAGTAAACTGTAGTCCAAATATGTCTATTTAAATTTTATTAATTCAACTATATGTAATTGTATTTTATTGTCATTATAATTGAAAAGATAATGTATTAAATGTTTATTAAATTTTGTATCAATTTCACTATGCAATAGTATATTTTTTTGTCAAATTCACGAAAAGAGAGAGAAATATATGTTTTTATCCCTCATTCATTTTCAAACATTAGCCTCCACTTTTAGGTTATAACATTAGATTATATTAGATTTTCTATTTTCTATTTTCCAATATCTCTCCAAAAAACAACTTATATTTATACATCCAAAACCAAAAATATAATTATATAAACATCTACACACAAATATATATTTATATACCCACCCATAAAAAAAATATTTAAAATTTTATAAACTCATGTGATTAGACCGAATTGCACTTTGCATCCAAAACCAGAAATATATGTTTTTTTTTTCGTCACCACTTACACTGCCTCTTATCAAGAATTAAGTGCAACAGTATGACATTTTTACCTTTTAAAAAATTTAATAAGAGTTATTTTAACACTAATTCAAAATATAAGGGTCGATAATATTTTTTCTTTTTTTTTCTTCATCTCTCCATTTGTCCATGTTTCCAAACATTCTTAGTTTCTCTCCATTTGTCCATGTTTCCAAACATTCTTAGTTTTTGCCCTGTTTTCAAATACATTCAATTATTTCACATTTCAAATTTTTAACCTAATTTATTCTCAAGAAGCCAACAATCACTTGCCCTCATTAATTCCTTTTTTTTTTTTTTCTCCAATTTTAATCGTAGCCCTTCATTTCTATGGGTAATAAAATTGGAGAGATGATATATATTTGAACATGGTTTATTTTCAAGGCTTGGTTTCTGCTTTTAATTATAAGATATTGATATTTTGAAAGCAGAGATCGTGAAATTTTTAAGTTATAATTTTCCCATAAAAATTGTCATAATTCATTTTTATCCATCTAATTATCTTATTTTCCTAAAAATTGTGTTCATCTTGAAAAATAAATATAGGGTTTTTGAAATAGTTTTTCGAATGCGATTCTATTTTGTTTGCAATATAATTCTTCCCAATTTTTTTAGAAAAAAATTTCTGAATCATATTTTTAATGTCAAAAAATAAGACAAAATTAAGAAATAAAAGGCAATCTTGACCCTGGTTGTTTATTGTTTCCGTTCCCTAATTTTTGTTCTT
>JAENRU010000406.1:42500-45000 GCA_016647705.1 Eucommia ulmoides | reverse complement strand
TGGAAAAATAGGGCGCAACGTTGGCAAAATACGTTGGCAAAACAGGGCGCACCGTTGGCAAAATAGGTCGCAGCGTTGGCAAAATACGTTGGCAAAATAGGGCGCAGCGTTGGCAAAATACGTTGGCAAAACAGGACGCACCGTTGGAAAAATAGGGCGCAGCGTTGGCAAAATACGTTGGCAAAACAGGCCGCACCGTTGGCAAAACAGGCCGCACCGTTGGCAAAATAGGGCGCAGCGTTGGCAAAATACGTTGGCAAAACAGGACGCAGCGTTGGCAAAATAGGGCGCAGCGTTGGCAAAATACGTTGGCAAACAGGGCGCACCGTTGGCAAAATAGGGCGCAGCGTTGGCAAAATAGGGCGCAGCGTTGGCAAAATAGGGCGCAGCGTCTAGCACACCGTTGGCAAAACAGGGCGCACCGTTGGCAAATAGGCCGCAGCGTTGGCAAAATACGTTGGCAAAATAGGGCGCAGCGTTGGCAAAACAGGACGCACCGTTGGAAAAATAGGGCACAGCGTTGGCAAAATACGTTGGCAAAACAGGCCGCACCGTTGGCAAAATAGGCCGCAGCGTTGGCAAAATAGGCCGCAGCGTTGGCAAAATACGTTGGCAAAACAGGCCGCACCGTTGGCAAAATAGGGCGCAGCGTTGGCAAAATACGTTGGCAAAACAGGCCGCAGCGTTGGAAAAATAGGGCGCAGCGCGTTGGCAAAATACGTTGGCAAAACAGGCCGCAGCGTTGGCAAAATAGGCCGCAGCGTTGGCAAAATAGGGCGCAGCGTTGGCAAAATAGGCGCAGCGTTGGCAAAACAGGGCGCACCGTTGGCAAAATAGGGCGCAGCGTCTGGCACACGTTGGCAAAACAGGGCGCACCGTTGGCAAAATAGGCCGCAGCGTTGGCAAAATAGGGCGCACGTTGGCAAAATAGGCGCAGCGTCAAAATACGTTGGCAAAACAGGACGCACCGTTGGAAAAATAGGGCAGCGTTGGCAAAATACGTTGGCAAAACAGGGCGCACCGTTGGCAAAATAGGCCGCAGCGTTGGCAAAATACGTTGGCAAAATAGGGCACAGCGTTGGCAAAATACGTTGGCAAAACAGGACGCACCGTTGGAAAAATAGGGCACAGCGTTGGCAAAATACGTTGGCAAAACAGGCCGCACCGTTGGCAAAATAGGGCGCAGCGTTGGCAAAATAGGCCGCAGCGTTGGGAAAATACGTTGGCAAAACAGGGCGCACCGTTGGCAAAATAGGCGCACCGTTGGCAAAATAGGCGCAGCGTTGGCAAAATAGGGCGCAGCGTCTAGCACACCGTTGGCAAAACAGGGCGCACCGTTGGCAAAATAGGGCGCACCGTTGGCAAAATAGGGCGCAGCGTCTAGCACACCGTTGGCAAAACAGGGCGCACCGTTGGCAAAATAGGGCGCAGCGTTGGCAAAATACGTTGGCAAAACAGGCCGCAGCGTTGGCAAAATACGTTGGCAAAACAGGACGCACCGTTGGCAAAATAGGCCGCAGCGTTGGCGAAATACGTTGGCAAAACAGGGCGCACCGTTGGCAAAATAGGGCGCAGCGTTGGCAAAATACGTTGGCAAAATACGTTGGCAAAACAGGGCGCACCGTTGGCAAAATAGGCCGCAGCGTTGGCAAAATACGTTGGCAAAACAGGGCGCACCGTTGGCACAGCGTCTGTATTGCAAAGTGCACGATGGCTTGCATGCATTTTCAAATGCATTTGCACTTTGCATAGTGCATTGCATTGCATGCATTTCCAAGGCACCTTGCCAATGCATAGTGCACAATGGCTTGCATGCATTTTCAAATGCATTTCCACAATGCATAGTGCATATTGCATTGCATGCTTTGGCAAGACCTTTGCAAAGTGCACAATGCATGTTGCATCATATGCATTGGAAATGTCTTTGCACAATCCAAAGTGCGCCATATGCATTACATGCGAAATGCGCACTTTCTACCAATTAAAGACCGAGCACAATATAGACTTTCTACTCATTTCCTCCCATTTCACTTCCCAAATATTTTTACATGTTAATACATATTTATTACTGATTTTTCAGCATTTTTCCCGATTTTTTTGGCATTTTTCTGATTTTTCTGTGCATTTTTCAGCATTTTTTCTGGAAAAATCGAAATAAATATTTCCGGGATCCGAAAAATCACGAAATTCATTTTCATGGTAGAAATAATTATTATCTTTCAAACAAAACTGATTTCAAGCCAAAATGATACCTAAAACTCCAAAAAAGTCCATTATGACTCCTCGAGCACCTTGATGTCTACTGCTGTCACTTAGTTTTTTTTGCATAAGGTATTATAAGGGGGGAGGTGTTCCCAGGCAGCTAGTACCCCCCTGACCCCAGGCAGCCGTCCCTCCCCCGTGCAAGGCATCGTTAGCAAGGCCCCTACGAGTGACCCGAGGTGATCCTAAAGGAAGGAAAGATATGCTAACATGCCGAACACGAGGGGGGGGCGGTCTG
>JAENRU010000406.1:30000-32500 GCA_016647705.1 Eucommia ulmoides | reverse complement strand
CGTTGGCAAAATAGGGCGCAGCGTTGGCAAAATAGGGCGCAGCGTTGGCAAAATAGGGCGCAGCGTCTAGCACACCGTTGGCAAAACAGGGCGCACCGTTGGCAAAATAGGCCGCAGCGTTGGCAAAATACGTTGGCAAAATAGGGCGCAGCGTTGGCAAAACAGGACGCACCGTTGGAAAAATAGGGCACAGCGTTGGCAAAATACGTTGGCAAAACAGGCCGCACCGTTGGCAAAATAGGCCGCAGCGTTGGCAAAATAGGCCGCAGCGTTGGCAAAATACGTTGGCAAAACAGGCCGCACCGTTGGCAAAATAGGGCGCAGCGTTGGCAAAATACGTTGGCAAAACAGGCCGCAGCGTTGGAAAAATAGGGCGCAGCGTTGGCAAAATACGTTGGCAAAACAGGCCGCAGCGTTGGCAAAATAGGCCGCAGCGTTGGCAAAATAGGGCGCAGCGTTGGCAAAATAGGCCGCAGCGTTGGCAAAATAGGGCGCAGCGTTGGCAAAATAGGGCGCAGCGTCTAGCACACCGTTGGCAAAACAGGGCGCACCGTTGGCAAAATAGGGCGCAGCGTTGGCAAAATAGGGCGCACCGTTGGCAAAATAGGGCACAGCGTCTAGCACACCGTTGGCAAAACAGGGCGCACCGTTGGCAAAATAGGGCGCAGCGTTGGCAAAATACGTTGGCAAAACAGGGCGCACCGTTGGCAAAATAGGCCGCAGCGTTGGCAAAATACGTTGGCAAAATAGGGCGCAGCGTTGGCAAAATACGTTGGCAAAACAGGACGCACCGTTGGAAAAATAGGGCGCAACGTTGGCAAAATACGTTGGCAAAACAGGGCGCACCGTTGGCAAAATAGGTCGCAGCGTTGGCAAAATACGTTGGCAAAATAGGGCGCAGCGTTGGCAAAATACGTTGGCAAAACAGGACGCACCGTTGGAAAAATAGGGCGCAGCGTTGGCAAAATACGTTGGCAAAACAGGCCGCACCGTTGGCAAAACAGGCCGCACCGTTGGCAAAATAGGGCGCAGCGTTGGCAAAATACGTTGGCAAAACAGGCCACAGCGTTGGCAAAATAGGGCGCAGCGTTGGCAAAATACGTTGGCAAAACAGGGCGCACCGTTGGCAAAATAGGGCGCAGCGTTGGCAAAATAGGGCGCAGCGTTGGCAAAATAGGGCGCAGCGTCTAGCACACCGTTGGCAAAACAGGGCGCACCGTTGGCAAAATAGGCCGCAGCGTTGGCAAAATACGTTGGCAAAATAGGGCGCAGCGTTGGCAAAACAGGACGCACCGTTGGAAAAATAGGGCACAGCGTTGGCAAAATACGTTGGCAAAACAGGCCGCACCGTTGGCAAAATAGGCCGCAGCGTTGGCAAAATAGGCCGCAGCGTTGGCAAAATACGTTGGCAAAACAGGCCGCACCGTTGGCAAAATAGGGCGCAGCGTTGGCAAAATACGTTGGCAAAACAGGCCGCAGCGTTGGAAAAATAGGGCGCAGCGTTGGCAAAATACGTTGGCAAAACAGGCCGCAGCGTTGGCAAAATAGGCCGCAGCGTTGGCAAAATAGGGCGCAGCGTTGGCAAAATAGGCCGCAGCGTTGGCAAAATAGGGCGCAGCGTTGGCAAAATAGGGCGCAGCGTCTAGCACACCGTTGGCAAAACAGGGCGCACCGTTGGCAAAATAGGGCGCAGCGTTGGCAAAATAGGGCGCACCGTTGGCAAAATAGGGCACAGCGTCTAGCACACCGTTGGCAAAACAGGGCGCACCGTTGGCAAAATAGGGCGCAGCGTTGGCAAAATACGTTGGCAAAACAGGGCGCACCGTTGGCAAAATAGGCCGCAGCGTTGGCAAAATACGTTGGCAAAATAGGGCGCAGCGTTGGCAAAATACGTTGGCAAAACAGGACGCACCGTTGGAAAAATAGGGCACAGCGTTGGCAAAATACGTTGGCAAAACAGGCCGCACCGTTGGCAAAATAGGGCGCAGCGTTGGCAAAATAGGCCGCAGCGTTGGGAAAATACGTTGGCAAAACAGGGCGCACCGTTGGCAAAATAGGCCGCAGCGTTGGCAAAATAGGGCGCAGCGTTGGCAAAATAGGGCGCAGCGTCTAGCACACCGTTGGCAAAACAGGGCGCACCGTTGGCAAAATAGGGCGCACCGTTGGCAAAATAGGGCGCAGCGTCTAGCACACCGTTGGCAAAACAGGGCGCACCGTTGGCAAAATAGGGCGCAGCGTTGGCAAAATACGTTGGCAAAACAGGCCGCAGCGTTGGCAAAATACGTTGGCAAAACAGGACGCACCGTTGGCAAAATAGGCCGCAGCGTTGGCGAAATACGTTGGCAAAACAGGGCGCACCGTTGGCAAAATAGGGCGCAGCGTTGGCAAAATACGTTGGCAAAATACGTTGGCAAAACAGGGCGCACCGTTGGCAAAATAGGCCGCAGCGTTGGCAAAATACGTTGGCAAAACAGGGCGCACCGTTGGCACAGCGTCTGTA
>JAENRU010000406.1:17500-20000 GCA_016647705.1 Eucommia ulmoides | reverse complement strand
GGGCGCAGCGTTGGCAAAACAGGACGCACCGTTGGAAAAATAGGGCACAGCGTTGGCAAAATACGTTGGCAAAACAGGCCGCACCGTTGGCAAAATAGGCCGCAGCGTTGGCAAAATACGTTGGCAAAACAGGCCGCACCGTTGGCAAAATAGGCCGCACCGTTGGCAAAATAGGCCGCAGCGTTGGCAAAATACGTTGGCAAAACAGGCCGCACCGTTGGCAAAATAGGGCGCAGCGTTGGCAAAATAGGCCGCAGCGTTGGCAAAATAGGCCGCAGCGTTGGCAAAATAGGGCGCAGCGTTGGCAAAATAGGCCGCAGCGTTGGCAAAATAGGGCGCAGCGTTGGCAAAATAGGGCGCAGCGTCTAGCACACCGTTGGCAAAACAGGGCGCACCGTTGGCAAAATAGGGCGCAGCGTTGGCAAAATAGGGCGCACCGTTGGCAAAATAGGGCACAGCGTCTAGCACACCGTTGGCAAAACAGGGCGCACCGTTGGCAAAATAGGGCGCAGCGTTGGCAAAATACGTTGGCAAAACAGGGCGCACCGTTGGCAAAATAGGTCGCAGCGTTGGCAAAATACGTTGGCAAAATAGGGCGCAGCGTTGGCAAAATACGTTGGCAAAACAGGACGCACCGTTGGAAAAATAGGGCGCAGCGTTGGCAAAATACGTTGGCAAAACAGGCCGCACCGTTGGCAAAACAGGCCGCACCGTTGGCAAAATAGGGCGCAGCGTTGGCAAAATACGTTGGCAAAACAGGCCACAGCGTTGGCAAAATAGGGCGCAGCGTTGGCAAAATACGTTGGCAAAACAGGGCGCACCGTTGGCAAAATAGGGCGCAGCGTTGGCAAAATAGGGCGCAGCGTTGGCAAAATAGGGCGCAGCGTCTAGCACACCGTTGGCAAAACAGGGCGCACCGTTGGCAAAATAGGCCGCAGCGTTGGCAAAATACGTTGGCAAAATAGGGCGCAGCGTTGGCAAAACAGGACGCACCGTTGGAAAAATAGGGCACAGCGTTGGCAAAATACGTTGGCAAAACAGGCCGCACCGTTGGCAAAATAGGCCGCAGCGTTGGCAAAATAGGCCGCAGCGTTGGCAAAATACGTTGGCAAAACAGGCCGCACCGTTGGCAAAATAGGGCGCAGCGTTGGCAAAATACGTTGGCAAAACAGGCCGCAGCGTTGGAAAAATAGGGCGCAGCGTTGGCAAAATACGTTGGCAAAACAGGCCGCAGCGTTGGCAAAATAGGCCGCAGCGTTGGCAAAATAGGGCGCAGCGTTGGCAAAATAGGCCGCAGCGTTGGCAAAATAGGGCGCAGCGTTGGCAAAATAGGGCGCAGCGTCTAGCACACCGTTGGCAAAACAGGGCGCACCGTTGGCAAAATAGGGCGCAGCGTTGGCAAAATAGGGCGCACCGTTGGCAAAATAGGGCACAGCGTCTAGCACACCGTTGGCAAAACAGGGCGCACCGTTGGCAAAATAGGGCGCAGCGTTGGCAAAATACGTTGGCAAAACAGGGCGCACCGTTGGCAAAATAGGCCGCAGCGTTGGCAAAATACGTTGGCAAAATAGGGCGCAGCGTTGGCAAAATACGTTGGCAAAACAGGACGCACCGTTGGAAAAATAGGGCGCAACGTTGGCAAAATACGTTGGCAAAACAGGGCGCACCGTTGGCAAAATAGGTCGCAGCGTTGGCAAAATACGTTGGCAAAATAGGGCGCAGCGTTGGCAAAATACGTTGGCAAAACAGGACGCACCGTTGGAAAAATAGGGCGCAGCGTTGGCAAAATACGTTGGCAAAACAGGCCGCACCGTTGGCAAAACAGGCCGCACCGTTGGCAAAATAGGGCGCAGCGTTGGCAAAATACGTTGGCAAAACAGGCCACAGCGTTGGCAAAATAGGGCGCAGCGTTGGCAAAATACGTTGGCAAAACAGGGCGCACCGTTGGCAAAATAGGGCGCAGCGTTGGCAAAATAGGGCGCAGCGTTGGCAAAATAGGGCGCAGCGTCTAGCACACCGTTGGCAAAACAGGGCGCACCGTTGGCAAAATAGGCCGCAGCGTTGGCAAAATACGTTGGCAAAATAGGGCGCAGCGTTGGCAAAACAGGACGCACCGTTGGAAAAATAGGGCACAGCGTTGGCAAAATACGTTGGCAAAACAGGCCGCACCGTTGGCAAAATAGGCCGCAGCGTTGGCAAAATAGGCCGCAGCGTTGGCAAAATACGTTGGCAAAACAGGCCGCACCGTTGGCAAAATAGGGCGCAGCGTTGGCAAAATACGTTGGCAAAACAGGCCGCAGCGTTGGAAAAATAGGGCGCAGCGTTGGCAAAATACGTTGGCAAAACAGGCCGCAGCGTTGGCAAAATAGGCCGCAGCGTTGGCAAAATAGGGCGCAGCGTTGGCAAAATAGGCCGCAGCGTTGGCAAAATAGGGCGCAGCGTTGGCAAAATAGGGCGCAGCGTCTAGCACACCGTTGGCAAAACAGGGCGCACCGTTGGC